>JAECUM010095490.1:0-106614 GCA_016617855.1 Megalonaias nervosa
AATCCCTAACCTACAAGATTCTTTAAGCATTACAAAATCATATATAAATATGCAATTATCGTTAACTCAAAATAATCAGTATCATCCTAACAGACAGGAAATTAATTCATATAACTCTATGAAATCCTACACATCTGAAAATTTGGATTGCATGCGATCAGTCAATTCTATCAATTAACTAGTTACTGTAAAATTAAAGCAATAAATTGCATAACAACTCTAGCATATCAACAGATTTCCATGAAATCGAATAAATGATACATAGTATGAATCCTAGTCATATCAAACACATTTGCATAAACAAGACAAATAAAATAAAAAATTACATGGAAAATTAAAATTGCGTACCTTAACTCATTAACCCCTGGAGGTTTTTGTCGTTTTCGCCTGAAATGCGAGTAGGAAACCCATTTTGGGGGCTATTTCTGAATACATCCTAATAAATCGACCTCCAAGACATTTTAGGTTAACCTAATGCCTAGTTGTGTTAGAAACATTGTTTTTCATTGGCTATTTAGCCTGAGCATGAGCAGAAGGGTACAAGTTGGACTTTTTTGCCTAATGGACCCATCATTTTTGTGTCGAGACCACTCTTTATTCTAAATGCCCATCTTATCCTACTTTTTGCAAAGGTTCACCTGTCTGTGTGCAGTTCAGACCGGTCTGTCTTGGATCTGAGGCCAAAAAGTCTCAAATCCGGACACAAAATCGGATTCTGACCTCGGGCGAATTTCGGCTGGAAAAACTCGGGTCCAAAAAGTTACGTTTTTCCCTCTGTATTTTGTAGTGCAACTAGAACATCCATATTATTTGGTATCATCGTAAAGCTACATCTGTCTACCTTTCTATAATACCACCCACTTTATTGTGTCGTACATGACCTTGACGCTACAGAGCTCAGAAGTAGGCTACCACCTCCTGCCGCGTAAACGCGGCACCAGGGGTTAATGAGTTATTGCTGTTCTTTTCAGAAATTGTGCGTCCTAGCACTAAAGCCTGTCTTTTCTTACAAGACAGCCACCTGGTTCCCTTACTTGTTTAACAAAGAAAGCACTATTCTTTAGGTTTCCCCGGAGCCAATCGAGTCTTGTCCTCTCACAGGAAATCTTGGACTAAAGCAATTCGATCAAGGTCGTCACTTTAAATTCAACATTACATCCAAGGTGTATGCCTTAATTTTAACTGACCAATCGTAATCAGCAGTTCCTAATTTTTCCCCAAGATAATTATTTCTTTCATCAGATTTTGACAGCCTAAAGTCTGAGAAATACGATGCATGTCAACTTCCCTTTGAAAATGACTATTTGACATAGGGTTCCCATCAAGTGGTTATGGTTGGCAACTTTAATGTTTACTTTCCAGGACAGCATTGCAATGCCCATGTCAATTCTGAATGAGCCATAGATGCTGGCCTTTCAAGTTAAACAACTGACATGGAAAAAAGGTCAAAGTGACCCTTCACAAAGACCTTGCTGGCTTGACTGTAATAAAATTTTAATGCACAGTGTAATCAATATTAAGGTTCCATACTTATTCAAAATTCGACACATTTCACTTATTTAAAAATATAGAATCTTCAAGTTTATACATTTATTTGTATTGATCTAATTCTAAAATATTTCCATATTAGAAATGCTTAAATGCTTGCAAGCAAATTCATTATATTTTGTGAAATAGTTGCTTACTAGTGTTTCCATGTTATGGTACCTGGAAACATTTACTTTTTTATACACATTTTGTGTGTTATTTTGATGGCACTACATATATTCAGCACCATTGCTTAAAATATTTATGAAATTTATATTTTGCATTCTTAGCTTTATTACAAAACCCATACTAGAACAATTCTTTTCTCCTGAAACACTTCCAGATTCAGTTACCAAGAATAAAGAAATCTCCTCCTTGTGAATTATAATTTTATTTTGTGTGGAAGATATCTGACTCTGTATGCAACAAATTAAAGCTTGTTCTGTAGACTTTTCTTTTAAAGATCTAGGATGACTTCAGTTATGAGCAAGAGAGCATGCATGTTAATTATATAATTATCTTTGGAAAGAATTTTATTTTATCAGAATAAAGTAAAATAGGTGAAATCAAAATGATTTAAAGTTTAGGAGATAGTTTACATAGGTTGTTGTTACAATCCTACGTAAATGGTCAGCTGTTAATTTTTATGATCGAAGTGAGTGATATCAAGCCCACTTGCACCTCTTGAGCAAATTTGTTGTATTTTTTTTAATAATTACATTTTTAAAACCTTTAAAATGTAAATCTTGACCAATGTTGTTTCCTTGGAAGTAACAATCCCCCCAAGCACCTCCAAGTTTCAAATCGTACTTCTAATTTCAGTAAATGGATCTGAAGAAAGTATATTATTTGTGTGCACATGATATGAACTATAAGAGGTTTTGAGATCCATGGGCCATATATGGAAATACAAACCTGCATATATATGTTAATGGCCATAACATTGCCATTCACTCTTGGGAATCAAAGAAGCACCATAAACTCATTTGCATGTTTATTTCCAGCTGTCTGAAGAGATTTATGCTGATGGAGATGGTGAATTTTAGAATTGTATGCCTTCAGAGCCAAACAGTTTGTACATTCTTCACACATAAGAGACCAGCAGCTTCAGTGTATGCCTTATCATAGTTCTTTTGTCATCTTGAAAATGTTAAATCACACAAATTTCCAAAGAAAATGATCAATAAATGTTTCAATTCATATTGACCAGTTATCTGGACGTAATCTGTGTCCCAATGATAACACTACAGTTATCATGACATTGTGTGTATATGGATGATTGTGTTCAGAGTAGAGCTGGGTACCATGACAAATTTTGTACCGAGGTATACCATGGTATTTCTGAACGTACTGCAATGCATAGCATGGTATACAGCAATTATACTAAGGACAAACAATTTGATGTTCTGGTCTGACACTTCTTTGTTTAATTTCTGTCTGTCATTAGCTGGGTCAACATTGTTTTGATAAAATTCAAAATTCCCAGCTTGTCATAAATCTTTATTCCCAGATTTTACAGGTTGTTTTTAAAAAAAAAAAGAGGCCCCTCTTGACTTTCAAAAACGTGAAATCTCTCCTTGTGACATAACTGTTCTTGAAAGTGTTATATATACAGGGTAGACATGTATATGGTAAAGATGTTTATTATGTTATTGGATACAATGTTTTCTTTGTTAGAATGTTTGTAATTTTACCAACCAGATTCCTAATTATTAAATATTCCAGAGACATTGGTATAATGTTCCTATGTAAAACTGTTTAGTTGGTTCTAGCATTTGACTTTTGTTGTCCACCTGAGAAAATTTGCTCAATTATAATTTTTTTGTCACATGATTTGCTGAAGCCAGATAAATAGCAAATGTGTAACCTCAAAGACACTGTGTAACAAAGCATCATAATAAAATGTCATTCATAATCAGTAACTAATAAAGACCAAAGAAAGACACCAGGTAACAAAGACATGATAATCACTCCTCATTCATAACCAGTACTTTTACAGTCACTGGCTGATGTTAAATATAATTAAAGCATGAAAATGTTTCCGTTTTGTACCTTTTTTTTTCCGTAATTTAGAAATATCATTTTGCTATTGTTCTACACCTATTCATTGTCTTGTTACAGCTTGAAGTATATCACTTGTGTTCATTTTGAATTCTGACTGTTGCGAACATGGCTGAAAATTTGTAAGTTAGAAAAAGAAATTAAAAAGTCTCTTAGACACAAATCTACAAATAAAAAATATGAGGAATAGAAGTTAAGGTACTGACATGCTCAAATGACCTTGCAAGCTTTGGCAGAAAAATTTAGTGTGAAATAAATGTACTGTTTGCTAACACTGATTTATGATGTATGTTTTGGGATATTTATCCAGAAAATTTGTTCCCAAATCTATTCATACTGGCCATAATTGCAGCGGTTCTGTTTTACAAAAGGCTGATTGTGAAAGGGGCTTCAGTTCTCAAAGCAAAATTCACACTATTCCGCAGAATAGTGTAACCAGTGACCTTTGAAACTATGACTCTAGCAAGAAAATGTCAGAATATGTGTTTTATATATATATATATATATATGCCATATTATCAGATGGAAGAATGAAACAATTATCTTCTTAGATAAATCACATATCTTTCCCAAATTAGAGAATTTAAAGTTTGTGAAACAAGTTCTTATGTGTTTTATCTACTAAATCTAGTTTATATTTTTTTTGTTTATTTGGTTTATTTGTTTTATCTACCAAATCTGTTTTACTGAATCTTTATCTGTAAATGTTACTTGGTACACATTGGGCAGTGTAACATAGTTCATAGTGGCAATGTGCCAGTGGCCTAAGTGGTTAGAGTGTTCACCTCGGATGTGGAAGGTCTTGGGTTTGAACCCCAGCCAAGTTCTACCAAAGACTGATAAAAATTGGAAATAGCAGCTGCTTCACTTGGAGCTGAGCATTAAGAGGTTAGTGTTAGGACTGGTCAGCCTGGTGTCAGGATAATGTGACTGGGTGGGACATGATGCGACATGTCTGCATCATGATACCTCAGTGCTAGACATCACTGTAAACTGCCACACTGCAGACATCCTAGTGATATGACTTGAACATATTTTAAAGCTACAGTAAAAATCCAAATCATACATACTAGTTCACAGTTGTTGTTGTTATAGGGTTTAATGCTTTTTTTCAGCACAAGATAGGCTATACATGGTGGCCAGTATAAATGGTGGAGGAAGAACCCTGGAAAAACCCCGGATAGAACCATCCACCCACGAAAGGCTACCGGCAAGCTTTCTCACATACCCACATTGGCTGAGCCCGAGACTCGAACCCACGCAGACAGAGGTGAGATGGCAATGATCCTTAACGGTGAGCACTTTAGACCACTCAGCCACTTGGGGCCCCTACTAGTTCACAGAGTATATGGTGTAGTTCAGCGTAAATATCGTATTGTGTACACTCTAGTATTGTTCTGTTTGTCCAAAAGCAATATGGCAGAGCATATCAGGTTATGTGAGTAAATGAGATCAAAATATAGTAGCAACAAGGTGAATTTATAACATGCCCTATTTTTCTTTTGGTGTACCAAATGCCTTGGATTGTGAACTGCCTCCTTATTGCATGCAGGAACAGACCCTATAAGACATCTGACTAGTACACTGACTGTAGATATTGATTGCTTTCCCAGTGATATTGCATACACAAATTTCTGGTTTTGACTTCAAGAGGGTTTTTACAGAAACTGCCAACTGACTTGACCCTTACTTCATGGAAATCAATAATGTTTGTTAAACACTGCAGAATATTTGATATGATGAAAGTTTTGCAAGGGGAAGGAGCAAATGTTAATAAAGAACCACGTGTGTGGGAATACATTCAAAACTAGACGTGTGTTATATTACTGGTATACCAGTTTACCATGGTATACAGGTTTAAACAGTCTCCAATTTTCAGGAGCAGACTTGTTTTCTATCTGAACTTTACATAATTTCCACTAAACATTTTCTCATTTGTTGATTGTCTTTTTACATTTACTGACTCTTTCCAATAAATATATTACCCAGGTGTTGGCATCCCACCCAGAGTTTCCCTGCCTGTTATATCAGTAGTTTAACTAGAAAGTGTAGGCTTCTGTATCAACACTACCTAATGTCAGCACAGTGTCTTTCACAGTATCAGCTATAGTAAGCTTAATCATCCCACTTTAGTTACAGTTTTTAGATTACAACTTTTACAACAATTAACATAAACATAGCAGATTCATCTGCTGTAAGATACTAGACATCTAATTTTCGGGGAGGGAGCTCTGATTTTCTTTTGCGCAGAAATATTTTCTTTCTTTTATCTTTAGATAATTAGTATTTTTTCCAAATACATGTAATATCAAGCTTATAATATGATGTTATTTTGCTATAAACCAGTGCAGGTATTTTTTTCCAGCTATTGACAGAAATTAAACAAAAATGTTTCGGAACTTGCCCAGGAACATTGAATTGTTGGTCCTTGATGTAATTGCAGTATACTGTGGTATCATGGTACGTTCAGAAATACATGTACTATGGTATGCCTGGGTACAAAATTTGCCATGGTACCCAGCTCTATTCGGAACACACATAACACATAATGCCTTGACAACCGTGGTCTTATCATGTGGAGACAATAGGTGCTGCATATTTTGGCTTAAATATTTTTTATGTAATCCTGGATGTTTCATCTTTTGTAATCAAATTTGTCAGTGTGCAGTAGGACCTCATTTTTGTCATGCTTACATCAGTGGGAAAGCTGGGCAAAGCAGACATTTTTCTGATGAAATGGTTGTTGCTGCATTAGCAGTCAAGGTATCCATTAAGTTTTTCATTTGTGTCAGATTCTCCTTGTTCATGGCAAATCATTCAGTGACTTGCTTGCTTATTCCTTTGACTTCGAGGTCATGGTCAGTCCTATAAATTTTACATTCAGGTTTTATTTTTTTTAAAATTTGGTTACATTTCCAACACCCCTCAGTGGATTTTCTTTATACATGCGATGGATCACTTTGAGCTAAGACAACTCCTTTTGTGATGTGCCCACTGGTACTTTGAGCTTAGGGTTAAGGTCATAGTCATAACAAATTTGCTTTAAAGTTTTTAGTTGAAGTTTTTTAAATTTGTTTATACATGTAATCCCCAAAAGCCTTTGAGGATTTTCTTCATACTGTGGAGGAATCATTATGAAGGTAAGATGATTCTTTCTTGGACATATTCAGTTAGGCCCAGGAAGTCTTTTTGAGATAATCTACTTGTCTGATTAAGGCCATCTGATTTTTATATGTTCATTGAGGACAAAAATTGATGTTACAGAGCTTGCACAAAGGAGCAGTACAGTCCACTTGAATTGTTCTGTAGGTTTTAAACTTTTCATGGCGCCAGCCAAGAAACATACTCTTTTTCTTCCATAATTGTCCTACACCAGCTACAATACATTACCAACAATCACAAAAGATAGCTCTGGGACAAAGTTGAATTTACAACAATCAGACCATAAGTTCTCAACATTAGTCTAATAAGGTCTTCGAAGAATGCTTGGTTATATCAACATTGGGTTTTCTTTAAAAGACTACTAGGATATCTTATTCATCCTAAATGAAAATGGTGCTGATCTGATTGTCAATATGGCTTCCACAGTGGTCATCTTAAAAATTTTGAAATGCTTCTACTCTTAAATAAAATGTAATATTGCCAAGGGGTTTTCGTCAGAAGACTTAAGATATCTATATGGTCCTAAGTTAATTGGGTGTCACTTGCAGATCCAATATGCCCACCAGAGTGACCATCACTGTTCTTGTTGAATGGCTTATTGTCTCAGCATGGGGTTTTATCTAGCAGTGAAATAATACAACTCTGCTGCATATTGATACAATTCACGATACACAACCTACGTTATGACAGTTATCAATACACATATGAGCTTGGTGGTCTTTTCATCTTTAGAAGGCCTGGCAGTGGTAGTGTGTACCATTTTTTGTGCTAACATATTGATTGTATTTCCAGTATGCAGATTTAGACAGAGACTTTTCATCTGCTCATATCCCATTCTCATCCTTGACAAGATTTAAAACAATAAAAACTACTTTCAAAGAGGCGATCTGTTATTTATGATTTGAATTCAACCTTTTAGGTCATTTGAGGTCTCTCCATTTGATCAGATGCAGGACTTGTCTTGGTCACAATGCCCTTTGCTTTTTACTGCATGAATACTTTAAAATCTCCTTATTTCCCAATTTCATGTCTTCACATAAATTTGGAAGGCATTACAGTGTTACCTTCAAAACAGAAAGTGCAATTTCCTTGTGCAAGAAAAATCTTACCAAGAACAAACCCACGCATGGGAATGTAGATGACTAACAACAAAATACTTCACATTGTACTTCCTGCAGATGCAGAACAACTGCTGTAACCCCCAGTCAATAAAATATGAAATTATTGATAACATCCACGCCCCCTGTGCAAATTAACATGGTTGGTAAGTTGCTTGGAACTTGCTCTCTTGCAGAGTCCGTGGTTGATTTTTAAACAAAATCCCATTGGCACATTCATTTGCTAATTACATACAGTTCATTTAATAGACACTTTTGCGTGAAGTATCTCAGTTGCTTTGTATCTGTTTGAGTTTGATGCCAGTTCTTATTGTTTTTCACACAGTTCTGATTGATGGTTGTTTTATCCTGGACTTGAACAAACAGTAACCACCAATCAGAACTTAATGTAATATACATCGCTGCATGACACACTGGAGTGCAGCCTTCAAATTTGATCCAAGTAGACCAGATGCGAAGCACCAGAAAAATATTGTCTAAAAGAGGTTATTAAATGATCAGTGCGGTACTTAAATCGTACACAGAGAACAAATCTTTAACATTTTCCTTATTTATGGACTGGACATGCTGTCAATATAAAATAATTAGCATAGAATTTGTGAATTGGAAGGGTCAGATTAAGAACCACGTGAGTTAGTCACCTTTCTTTAATTTGTAGAAGGAAAGTGGATGTTGTCAATAGTTTTTAATTTTTGCTGATGGAAATAGTGCATGTGCCTGCAACAGCTGTCTCAGATGAATTCTCAGTTTAAAGAATAAAAAGCAAATGACTAATAATTATTAATAGCTGCTGAAGGTTAAAGTAACTTATATTGGATAAGTATCATTTTGTATTGGTTCTTCATGTATCAGTATGGAAAAAGTATTGATATAATTACAATTCGATTAATCATTTCACCCCAGGTTTTTACTAAATGACTTCTTATGATGCCTTGTTGGGGCTAAATTAAAATGGTGCTCACAGTCACCCAGTTTGGCCACCACATAATCTTTTTATCACTGTTTCTTTTGAATGAATTGTCATATTAACAGGATGTTTTCACTGGAAGCCTTCTTATGATGTCTAGTAGTTAGTAAATCGAATTGGTGCTGATCTGACTTCCAATATGGCTTGCTCTAGCTTGTATGTATTGATAAGAGTGCCTCAAAGCGACTGAAGCTCAAGTGCCTGAAAAGAATTCCAGAAATTTAAGATAAAACTATTGTTTTCTTATTAACTGCTGAGTGTTGAAGTCATCTATGATATTATTGAGTGTTTTGATTTTCAAATTAGCCACTGTGGGAGCCGTATTGGAGTAGACTTATAGTCTAGGTCAAACTCAAGCAAACAGTGCTGATCTGTGATGGTGCCCTTTTTAAAATAATGGAATATATTTGATACTAAAAACTAAGGAACAAGGTCCAATGTACACTTTGTAGTTTAAAGGGAATAAAATCTACCCATATCCTTGACTCATTTTTTTTAGAATAATTCTAGTAATTTCAGCAGTGAAATGGTCTGTTAAATGTCATTTGCCTTGTGGAGTTTACTTAATGCAAGAGTATATATATATGCTTGTAGTTTACTCCTGCTCTTTTCTTGTAAAGGAACAATGAAGAAACAACATGACTGAAAAGATAATCCCTGCTGTGTTTTATATGAGATCCTGTCTAACTCTCCATGCATCATTATTAGGCTTCATCTCAGAGCAAATTAACTGATGAATTCCTGACTGTTGTCTTTATGCATTTTCTACAATTCAAAGTAATATATTCTTCTGCTGCTTTGTTACATGAAAAGGAAACCAATGTTTTCATGAGAGGCTTGTCATGTAATTATTTATTTTGTCAGCGAGATGAGAATATTGAGAACTCTTTGCTAACATTGATTTTTTTCTGTATTTGTAGAGTTTAACATCATTTTCAGCACATGTTAGGCTATAGTCATGATGGTTAGTATATGTGGTGGAGGAAGAACCAGTAAAGAACCTCAGATCTATGGACAGCTACTGGCAAGCTTTCTCTAATACCCAAGTTGATGGAGCCAACATTCTAACCCATTTGACAGAGGTGAGTTATGAGTGATCTGCAAAGGCAAGTGCCTTAGACCACTCTTGTCACTTTTTGGCCCTTGCTAACATAGAGACTTTTAAGTTTTGTATGTGTATGATCTGTGGACACGAGCAAATTATGCGTAATTGCAATAGATTTCTAGTAATGATGGTGATGATGATTAATATTTTTTCAGGATTGAGCCTATATTCAGCTGGCAGATGGAGGTGGATGATGATTTATATGATATTGAGACGGGTCGGATAGTTTGGAGCATTGAATACCAGCGCACAGGATCAGTCCAGGAAGTGTACACGTCACAGGAGTCCAAAATCATATCTCGCATCAACATCCGCAGCAAGGACCAAGAGAGAATGGTCCCTATCCTTAAGGTATCTTTGATACTCAGTTTGCTGAATATTATACAGTATACTGCATAGCTGGTAAATAAAGGCAAAACTTTCTTTGTTAGTTTATTTGTACAGCAAGTTCTCACAACTAATCACAAGTTATTTGTGTGTGTTTTTGTTGGTGGAAATAGGGAAAAACCGTTGGCGTTACGAAAACTTGAGAAAAAACCTAATGATCATGGATGGTCAACTAAGTTACCAAGTAAGAATTATTGGGAAATAGACCACATACAGTCAAACCTGTCTGCTGCAGCCATCCATGGGGAAAAGGCAAAAGTGGCCTTTTACAAGCGACCTCTGAAGGCACATTTAGCTTTCAAAATTGGTTCATAACAAATTTATGTACTGTGAACCAACTAGTATTAGCATTATTATTAGTAGTACAGTGTGACCTTGATGTAACATGCTCTGTTATAACACAAATTTGGATATAACACAGTTGTGGCATGGCTCCCAAAATTTCATATACTTGTATTTTTCTTGCACACGAAAAAAAAATTTGTTTCATAAAAGTACCTAAAATAATGTGTATAAAGATTATTAACCATTTGGGGAAGAGATGATGTATGAATTCTAATATAAGATGATCTTAGCATGGCTCCTGAAGTTTCATATACATGAATATTTTTTGTACATGAAAAAATAGTTTTTACTTTGAAAAAGTATGAAAATAAAGTGTAAAAAGTTTTTTCAGTGATCACGCTGGTCTTCCCCAATGTTGCAAATTGTGATTTTTTCCATATTGGCAACAAAATATTCCATCTGACGATATTTTGTTGTTGTTTCGACATTGTTGGATGTATAAACTTCTATATACAATCTTGGATTTATAGTGGAGAAATTCAGAGGCACCATGAAAAAACCGCAAACTTGACATAAAATGCACTGGAATTTATCTGTTGTTACATAAACAGATTCTTTATTCAGATTGACAAACCATCTTAACAGCACATTGTTATATCATACTCTGCTTATTCTGGCCTGAGTAATGTTGCTGTGTGAACGCCGCATTTTTTAAATTTTTGTACAAAAAATTTGTTTTGGTTCTTTTTTTGACATTTCTGGTAGCGGTGATCAACTTGTCTCATATGGATCTTTCAGACGAAATAGTGTCCAACTATTGGCTGCTTGTTAGTAATTCATATATTTATTTAGACCAACCTTTGTATGTGGTTGGTAAGTAAAATTCCTCTTCTTGCACTGATAGAATTAATTCATTCAGAACACTAAACTTTTCTGTAGTAATTCCTGTCAGAACAGAATATTGGTGTATTCATCATCTGTTGACCTTTTTTAAATTTCTATCGCATACATGGAAGGCAGCATCACTTCACTACCAGAAATGTCAAAATAAAAACAAGTGGAGATCTGCTTGTTGGTCTATCCAGTAGTCATGTTACTGGGACAAGCTACAATTTAACAATTTAAGGAAGGAACAGTAACTGCTACAATCAACCAAACAATGGCTAATTCCTTTTGTTTTAAAATGTACCCAGAAAAATAGTTTTGCTAAAGCTTCAAAGAAAACTGATTAGCTTTGCAGCACAGATCGTTCTGTATAAATTCTAAGCAGATGAAAAAAATTCAGTCTCAATCAGTGTTTTATTTGATGTTGCTGCCACAATAAGAAACGGGCATTTGTTTGGTCATCCAAAGCTGTCCTTTAGTGGTAACTTCCATAACACATGTACTTGTCATCAAAGAAAGCCAATTACAATCTTCAGTTAAAACAAAGAACCTTTCATCAAAGGAAGTTGGTACCAAACTTAAATAAAAAAAGCAATGGAACCTGATGGATTGTTGCATTTTCCAAAGTGACTGGAACACGTTTATTGTGCCACGAAAGTTTCATTTTTACAAGAAAAAGGTTTATGCTTATGGTTGATACCAAGGGCGACATAAAATGCAAATTAAATTTACAATCGTTTGAAACCATAGATATCTAGCCATCATGTTAATTGAAGACGGGGTATCTTGCAAAGATGTTTTTAAAACTTTTTAATTTGTTCATGTCTTCATTTCCATATGAATAGCTTTATCCCCTGGGCAGCCTTGGCAGGACAGCTATCTCCAGCTGACCAAAAGCTAGGCCAGTTTAAGTACATGTACGTGCAGAATGTAAACAACGATAGCTACATGCTACTGGTGACACTATTGTAGTGAATTGTTTAGTGACAATTGGATATAGATCAAACGAGGATTGCAGTTTTTTTTATATATGTGTTATTTGTGTTTTCTAACATGATGTGACTTGTACATGAATTTTATAACCTGTGATCTCTACTCGAATTCATGGATTTATTATATATATGAACAGTACTTAATGCATTATGGATTGTACTACACAAATGTAAGTTGTCAATATACATGTGTTTTTCAGACTAATTTGTGTTCACTTAATCAGAAGCACATATTTTTGCACCAGCTTTTTTTCACACACTCCCACCCCAAGCCATTTTTAGTTACATGCATAATTTTCTTCAGCTGACTGACTTGGTTGGTTATAACATGGTTTGGTCTATAACATGGTTGGGTTCTGTGGACCCCAACCACTGTCTTATAGCGGGTAACACTGTATTATTATTATTTCACCTGTATTATTATTAGCAGTATTAGTATGCTACAGAGATACATGTATTGAGTTGAACTATTAGCAAAAAGAAAATTAATGATTTAATAAAATAAGTTCCACACAAGGATAATGTATCCTTACTTGGATGTTTTGATTTGCCAAATACAAGAGGTGTTAATCTCCCCATCTGAAGAGAAATAACTGCTTTTATCAGTAACCAGCTCTCCTTGTCGTTTAATGTCTCAGAAGACCAGTCTGATACTTTAGATCCAGCCCCATCAAATCAAGAAAACTACAACTGTATACATGCGTTCATTTATACATCTCTCTCTTTCTTTCTCTCATATACATGCAAACAATTTTATCATATTATCAGTAGAAACTGCTCCTAAATAAAATTACTAATTGACAGCGTACCTGTAATTGTGAAATACTTGACTGACTTTTTTGTAAGGGCAGTTGGTATAATTAGGCATGAAAACAGTTGTTCACACTTTAAACAGTTGATGGATTAAGCAGTTGCTCAAACTCATTGAGATCAAAAGACAGTCGACTTTTGTTTGTGACCTTTGTTGATTAGGTAATGAAAAGAAGCTTCCTGCGGCTGTTGTTAGTAGGACCTACACTGTTAATCTTTGTTTCCTCTGACCCTTCCCATCTCATTTTTGATATTTTGACATGCATGTTGGGGTGTAGGATCAGAGTCAATTGACTTTGTGAAAAGTTGGCATTTACCATCACCGTGCAGTGCAACATGGTAGCTGTTTACCAGCGGGCATAACAAACTTGAACATGTTATATTGAGTCATACCTGCATGAAATTGATAGGAAAAGTATTTATTTTCAAATAAATTGCAGGTATCATAATCGTTATTTACTTAGTCTGCTAACAGACGAGATGCAGCTACAGTGTTGAGGAAATTTGACCTGCTACTCACCATTTGCATTTCTAGTCACATGACCACACAAATCTAGCAGCCTCCATGTCAGTGATATTAGAGGTCCGGTAGTTACGTGATATCAACAGTAAACCCCTTTCCAATGTTGTTGCACAAAAATATGAGTGTATTAAATATTAAAGTCACACACTGTTTCTAAAGAATGAAAGGACACATAGTTTTCAATATATTATTCTGAGAACAGCAACCAAAAACCTGTAGCTGTCACGGTAATTTGGAGAAAGATTCATCAGGAATTGAGTACGTATTCAGTGATGGTGTTGTTGTATCGTGACTACTGTGTAGACATGTGCTCTCTGCTTGATGAATCTGGCTTTGTCAGAAACCTTATAGTTTCACTGGATTATGGTATCAAAATATGAAACATTTAAACATAAGTTCGTGTAATATACCTTTATATATACCATGCCTGGCTCATCAAACAAAAGAAATTTAATTAGTATACTTTGAGTTGTCACTGCTGGTACACTTCCTTGGCCGCAGAAGACAGTGAAATGACTGCTTGGTTAAGAAACACCTGGCCGCTTTCTGTGGAAGACAGGTGACCACTATTTACATAACATTTATATAGGAAATTTGTGGTAGTGGGTGTTTAGAATGGCCGTTGTGACCAGGCGACCACTGAATTTGAGTGACTGTTAGACAGGTTTGACTACCTTACAGTGGGCTGTCTTTGCTTTGAGATTTTATGTGGTGAATTAAGTAGTTTGTAATAATGAAATAATGAGTAGCTGAATCTTAACTACCAAAAAAGCTCTAGAATTGACATTCTCAATGATTGGCTAATGTCTCATCACTGACCAATCAAACATCAAAATTTTTCATAATCTTAGCAATATATATTGTTTCAGATCAATTTTTTTTTTTTCTTGAGAAAACAGACAGAATAATTTTTCCCATGTTCTTCAGACTCTGAAACCATTGTAGTCATGATTTTTGTTTACACTGTACATAATGAGGGATTTAGTTTGGACTTCCCCTGAATCTGATTACCATAGTTGTGTCATAGGAAAACCTGGCCTGACTTATAATAAAATGAAGAGAACCTTGCATGATAGTTTAAGTTATTCTTTCCTTGATAACAAAAACTTTTTTTCTGTAACCACTATAAAGCCTCAGGATAAAATATGTTACTCTAAATCAGTTATAAAGATAAGAATTTACAAAATAATTTGCTGGTATATTTTTCTTCTTCTTTTCCTTCTTGTAAATTTTATATAGATTTTCTTTCTGCTCAAACTCACACATGCGTTTCCTAGTAACATCCAAGTTGTTACCTGTAACTCATTCAATAATGAATTCATTTTTTTAAGCTTTACTGGTTGTAGACTAGAAGGGCTTATGGAATGGTCCATCATCTGTCTGTTAGCACAAGTTTATTATTGCTACTCCTCCAAAACTACTTCAAGGATATGCCTTGAAACTTTAAACACACATTCATCCCATGGTTTATCAGGTCCTAAATGAAAAAGGTGCTGCTTGGACATCCAATATAACTGCCACAGTGGCCATCTTGAAAATCTTATCATCACTTCTTCTGTTTGGATGGTCATATCAACATGGGGTTTTGCTGAAAGATTTCTTATGATATCTTGTTGCACCTAACTAAAAATTACCTGACGTCTAATATGGCCACTATGGCAGCCATCTTGAAAATCTTGTTATCACTACTCATGAATGGATCAACATGGGGTTTTCACTAAAAGACATTTATGATATCTAGATGGTCCTTAACTAAAATGGCGTTGATCTGAGATCCAATATGGCCGCAAGGGCAGCTGTTTTAAAATTCTTGTAAAACTACTCTTTTTGAATAGTTGGTCATATCAAAATGAGATTTTAGCTGAAAGACGACTTAAGATGTTTAGTTGGTCCTAAATGAAAATGGTGCATATCTGACATGAAAATGGTGCTGATCTGACATACTAACAAAGCTGCCACAGTGGCCATCTTGAAATCTTATCGCTCTTCCTCCTGAATGGATAGTCATATCAGCATGAGGTTTTATCTGTAAGACTTCTTATGATCTCTAGTTGGTCCTTAATGAAAATGGTGCCAATGTTGTTTCATCATGAAAATGTTGTTATCGCTACTTCTCTTGAATAGATGGTTATCTGCATGGGTTTTTCACTAAAAGTCTTCTTATGATGTTTATCTGGTCCTCAATAAAAAAAAAAATGCCAATCTGACATCCAGTATGGCCATAATGGCAGCCATCATAAAAATCTTATCATGACTCTACTTTGACAGAAGTTATGTTGACCCTAGGGTTGCCAGAAGACTTCTTATGAGGTCTACTTGATCTTAAAGTGGTGCCGATCTGACATCCAGTTGACCGCTACAGCAGCAATATTGAAAAACTTGTAATTGCTACTTGATGTGTGTATTTGGGATTTGGATATTTAACGTAGCTTTAACAATTTTTCAGTCATATCACTATGATGCCTACAGTGTAGTAGTTTATAGTGATGTCTAGCATTGGGGCATCATGCCACAGACATGTAGGATGTCCCACTCAGTCACATTATCCTGACACCAGGCCAGCCAGTCCTAACACTAACCTCTTAATGCTGAACTCCAAGCGATGCAGCTTCTAGTACAATATTTATAAGTCTTTGGTATGACTTGGCCACTGTTCGAACATGTTACCTTCCGCATCCAAGGCAGAAGCTCCAACCACTTAGACCCATGGGGCAGTTAATTGCTACTCAGAATGGAAAGTAATATCATGAAAATATCGTTATCTCTACTCCTTTCCAAATGGATGGCTATAGGGTTATCAGCAGTAGACTTTTTTTTATGAAAACTAGCTGGTCATGAATGAAAATATTGCCAGTTGTAGATCCAAATTGGATGCCATGAAGACTGTCTTATAAATTGTCACTACTCCCGCTGAATGGATGATCATTGTGACATGAGGAATTCATCAAAAGACCTCTAATGGTGTCAACTTAATTGTAAATGAAAATAGTGCCAAGCTGATATCCAGTATTAGTACCACCGCAGTTAATTTGTTATTCCTGAAGAATATCAGAGATGGTATCAACACTTGACAGTTAAGAGGAAGAAATAGTCTTATCTCGAATTCCTTTAAATTGTTTTTGCACAGTTAGAGCATGAGTCCCATTGCAGGACTTTTGTTTTATTAGCTCTGCTGGTCATATACCAGAAGAGCATATGGAATGGGTGTGTCATTCATTCATCTCTTGGCACAAATTTATTATCACTGCTTCTACTAAACTACATGGAGGGTTACGTTACACGTGCAATCACCATATGGTCTAGTTGATCCTAAATAAAAACAGTGCTGCTTGAACATGGCCACCACAGCAACCTCGTTGAAAATATTATCTCTACTCCTCCTGAGTGGATGGATGTATCAACATGACTATTTTATTGAACTTTCAATAATAATAATAATAATAATAATGACTTTATTTAAAGAAGAAGCTCGTTTTGTCAGCTGACCAATCTTCCATGAGGCCTTCTACAAATTATTTGTACAAATATAGGCAGAAAAAGTATATATATATATATATATATATATATATATTTATATATATATATATATATATATATATATATATATATATATATATATATATATATATTCTACAATTTTTAAAAGATGAGGTGTCTTTAGACAACAAAATACTGTTAAAAACTCGACATTTAATCTACTGCTACAATAAAATATGTACAAGGATTAGTACATACAGGATTCATACAAATAGTAGTAGCGAATTTGTGTAAAACATTATAGGTGAGTACATGATAACAGTATTGTAAAAAGTAGTTGTACTGATTAAACAAAATCATTCAAATTATTGTTTTTGTAGATTTTGACTTAAGAAGCGTTTTAAAAGCTTGGCATGTATGATGTCTAGTTGGTCCTAAATGAAAATGGTGCTGCTTAGACATTCACTATGACCACCACATCTTGAAAACCTTTTTTTCCTTTTCCTACATGAATGATCATATCTGCATGGTGTTTTCACTGAGAGTGAAATTCATGTTTTAGTTTTGCCTTTTATTTCAGTTTCAGTTAATCATTATGTGTGTGATATGCCCATTTCCATTCAAACGTTAAAAGTGTCAATTTACAATCAAAGTTATGTCCACTAGCTTTCTCTAAGAACCTAATTAAGTACCTGCTGTTTTGATCTCCTTTTTGCAAAGTATTAGTTGTATTGTTAGAATCAATTAAAAGTATACCTGGTTTGTATTTTGATGTTAATTGGAATTTTTGTATCAAATGAGATAAAGTGGGTGTATTAAAAAAACGGTGGAAAGGCATGCAAGAGGAATGGTCACAGTTGTGTGTCAGTTCACAATGCATAGCTTACAATACGTTAAATTATCAAAACAGATATCAGATTTCATGGTCTTTTCATCTTTAGAAGGTCCCTTTGTGGTGTGGTGGTGCCGTGTTTTTACATGTTGATGTATTGGTTGTATTTTTGGTAAGCAGTTGACAGACAGACATAAGAGTTCTCATCTTTTCATAGGCCATTCTTGTCCTTGATACGATATAATAAATACCGGTACTTTCAAAGAGACTACTTGTTACAAGTCAGTGATTTGATTCAAAGTTTTAGGCCATTTCAGGCTGCACCATTTGATCAGGTGCAGAACTCGAATTGGTCACCAAGCACTTTGTTTTGCACT
Source organism: Megalonaias nervosa (assembly GCA_016617855.1). Classification (NCBI taxonomy): domain Eukaryota; kingdom Metazoa; phylum Mollusca; class Bivalvia; order Unionida; family Unionidae; genus Megalonaias; species Megalonaias nervosa. The sequence continues at coordinate 18,509 of JAECUM010095490.1, forward strand.
GCATGAATGTTTGTAAAATATCTTATTACCAATTTCATGTCTTCACTTAAATTTGGAAGTCAGTACAGTGCTATCTTCAAAACAGAAGAAATAATGCAATTTCCTCATACAAAGGAAATCTTATACAGAACAAGTGTGGTTGAGGGAGTGAAGATGACAGACAAAGAGAATCCTTCACCTAGTACTTTCTGCAGATGCAAAATAACGGCTATTTCAACTAGTGAAAAAGAAAATTGTTGACAACACCATCACCTGTTCTACAGATTATCAAAGTGATTCTAACTTGTGCAGTTTGAAGTCTGGACCCTTGCTGATTCTGTGCTCTTTTTAAAAAAATTCTGTTGCCTCATTCAGCCACTGATTAGATATGTCAGCGTAAAAGGAAATGTTAGAAACTTGTTCCCTACATACCATGTAGATACTGTCAGTTCATTTAATAGCCACTTTAGCACAAAGTTTCTCAGTTCAGTGTTGCTGTAATAAGATAACCAGGTTGGGTTCGGATTTATAAGCGAACACTTTTGATGGTGACAAAAATACAATGTTTATTGATGAATGACTGAGATGAAAAAAAGAATTATGATTAATATGTGCGTGTAAGATCCAGTTATTGGACAAATTAACACAATCCGCACGAATCTAATAATGTAACATGAATGTGAATACAAGTAAATGACCTTATATAGTACAAGGACAAAGGTTAATGATTCACAGTAATTTCACACGATGAAAAGAATGATGTGTTTTGCTCAAATAGTAAAAATGATGTACTCTACTCCTATAGTAAAAATGACGTATTCACTCAAATAGTGAAAAATGATGTACTTTATTCAGATAGTAAAATGATGTAAAAATTGGACAGATATCATACAATATATCTTTACAGTCCCAAAACACTGGTATAACAAATCCCAAAAATTAGCCCATGGCTAAAGAATACATGTACGGAGTTACACAAAACACTCCATCACTAGAATACTTGGCTACCAGTCACACTGGTCAATCAAGCAGTCAGCTTTACAGGTAATCACCGACCACCGTTCAATTGCTTGGTCAATCAGGCAATCAGCGCCCACCAATCGGTCAGCAACATCCGATCACCTGCTACTCAACATGCAAAAGACTATTCAGTTAGCTCTATGGCTGCTGTGGTCAGCTCTACAGATGCTATCCCGCCAACTCTGATCACTATGGTCAGCTCTACAGCTGCTATGGTCAGCTTTATGGTCAGCTTCACAGCTGCTATCCCATCAACTCTGATCAGCTGAAGCTAAATCTAACACCGTGTACTATGATTGACACGGGCATATGCGATAATACATAATGACGTTATTTACGGTAAGCTATACAAATTACATTATCGGCACAACATTACAAAGCAATAAACAGGTTCAGAAGCGAACCTACCCATGTCTGTGGTACTAACTGTTTCTTAAAAAATACAACTTTATCACTAATATAGATCTCCTGTTAACCCTTTACCTCATGCAAGCGCCTTTGGACGCCTCTACTCCATTCTCATGGAAGCGCCTTTTGATGCCTCTACCTGATTAGCATGGAAGCACGTTTTGACGCTTCTACACCATTCTCATGGAAGTTTCTTTTGACGCCTGCTGTAAACATTGACCAATTTGGGTGGGTTTTCGTAGCTCCACCTTTGGGGAAAACCCCCTATTAGATACTACATTCATTGGTGTGAATAACCAATATGTCAGATCACATGGTCACTGGTTAAGATCTGGTCGAAATCTGCTGTTTAAAGTAACTGGGTCATATTCTCTACTGTCCAAAATGGAGGCCGCTGATTTCGTTTAGTACTTGAGTTTTCACAATAAGAATCACAACTATGAAAGCTTCAATAACTTTAATAAAGGCTCTGATATTGATGTAGGCAGCAATTAGTTTTTAGAAATTATCAAATTCAGATCATTTAGTGATGTAGACGCAGACAAAGAACTTGTCAATTTTGAGTATGAGAAATGGCAGCTACGGTTGGTCACGCGACTTCACTGACTTGATGGTGAACAAGTTCTCTAATAATTTTAAAGCACATAAAAAAATTTTCAGTGAAAAATAATTATACAGCTATAATGATTGGGATTTGCTCTTTAAATCTTTCTATACATAATATATGTGTACCAAAAATGTAAAATAGTTAAAATTGATGTTAAACGTAACAAATACAACACTGCTTAACAGTTAACAGGCAGGCCAATGTGTATCGAGTTTAATAGGTGACAGGTGTTCTTTTTATCATGCACTGCACTGGGTAACTTTGCTACATGTATATTGAAGGGCTAAAAAGCCATACTCTCTATGAGGTAAAGGGTTAAGTCATATACAAGAATAGAAAATATTTGCATTATACTACGCAAACCAGAGCCACATAGAAAATATACAAAAATGAATGTGGTAGTACAGTAGTTAAACCTATAATATACATAAGAAATTAATAAATAAAACTCACATACCTCTACAGCTGGAGATTTGCAAGTCCTTAAGTAGACTGTTCACTGACAAGATGTTTCCGTAGTGTAATGTTCTCATCTAAGGTGAGGTATTTATACACAGACGATGTAGCCCTACATCATCTGTGCACTTGATGAATATCGGTTTTTCCCATCAAAAGCACTTTGCACGTGTTTTATAGGATGAACTGAACTCAGTGTTTCAAAATATTGTACAATATATATAAAACACCTTCGGGCATTGTTGTACAGAAAAAACGAAATCCGAGAACATATATTTAATAAATAACAAAGGGATTTATACATTTCTGTGACAGTTTCTCTGTATCTAAATGGACCTAGTTTGGATGTCAGTACATTTGGTGTCATGCAGTGAATACACTACATTTAGTTCTGATTGGTGTTTACTCTGGACTTTAATAAATTATAGCCACCAATCAGAATTAGATTTGACTTATTTCTGTGTGACACTGGAAGTGTAGCCTTCAGTTAAGATGCAAGTAGACAAGATGCAAAGCATCAAAAGACACTTCACCTAATTTGGTTATTAAAAAAATTCAATAAAACATTTTAAGTCATACATGGGGAAAGAATTTGGAATGTGTTCTTTACACTATGATATGTTATCAATGGCTGAGCATGCTGAAGGGATAAAATAAACAGCATGGAATTGGCAGGAAAGGAATTTGGGGACATATTTCAAACCATGTGAGTTGGCCACCTCATGTTAATTTGCAGAAGAGTCAGTGTTGTCTAGTTTTTCATTTTTACTGACAGAAGTGAGTGACTATTTACTGATATAGCTGTCTCAAATGAATTCTCAAATTTAAAAAGAGAAACGCAAATGACTAATAACTGCTGAAGATTGAAAACTTGTATAGGGTAAATATCATTTTGTACTGATTCTTGTATCAATATGAAAAAAGTATCGATTCATCAATATACAGGTAAAACCTATTATAATGCGATGCTCGGGGTCCAAAGAATAACATCATGATATAAGCGGGATCGCATTAACAAATTTTTCGAAAAACTTCCCCATAGAAAATGCCCATTGAAATTTCAGTGTCATCTGTTTTAACTAACCCCTTGATCATATATCGCAATATGTTTTAGAAAATTTCAGAAGTTAAGGCAACATTAAATGCAGTGCTGGGATTAAAAATCTGCAAGGGATATGAATAATTGGTTTTTCCGAGAGCATGTATTTAGGATGTTAAAAAAGAGAGGTCACCTTAAATTAAAAAATGGGAACCATTCTGCCATCGCGTTATAAATGGAATCGCGTCATAACAAATAGTGTTATAACCACATTTTACCTGTATCAATCAGTTGTTTCACCCTGTTATTAATGTTGTTATGTAAGTAACATAAAAGAAGTATCTAACAATAATATGGTTTATCCTACTAAGTCACAGTTGTGATCAGTCATAGCAAGGGAAGCAAATGAAAGATGTACTCGGTGCATGAAAAGCTTTGTTTCTCAGATATGGTTCATTATGGAGAAGCAAGTTCCAAAGTTCATAATGAACAAATTCCTGAATTGGCACTCTGAGATTTGCTTAAGGATGAGAATGAATTTCACTATTACTTTGCAATAAAATCACAGAATCAATATTTCACCAATAGAACAATAACAGAAATCGAGTTCAGCATTGTTGGTTCTTGTTTCGTGAATTAAATGTTTCTAGATGTTTTAAAAGAAAGGGAATCTTGTTTTCTTGTGAGTCAATAATAACATTTGAATGCATCTAGTCATGTGCATAAAGAAGTGATGTACATGTAATATATGTTTTCACAGGTACATGTGATATGTGTTGTAACTTTTTGGACTAATGTTTTTAATGATCGTTCAGAGGTTTTTTTGTCTTTATAATTAAGGCAATTTGTACAGGAAAACAACTAGCTTCATTAGAAAAGCTTTTTATTGATACACCACTCCATCAATAACTTGAACCCAAATAAAGTTTGAACCTGCTTTAACACTGGTTAAGTCATGGATCCCTTAAAAATACACAAAATAAATTGGCCCCAATTTGCTGAATGTGAAGACAATAGTGATCAATTGGTAAATGAGACCTTGATATATCACTTGATTTATAGTCCAAAAATGGTGGTTAGTACCTGGAAATTTGGATCAACATCATGAAATTCTTAGTTTTCAGTAAGAAGTAAATTATTTTGCTAAATTTTCTTTCCCAACAACACTCTCAGCACACTGTAAATAACAATATTTGACAGAATTGTTTTCCATGAAAATGTCCCCAATGCCTGCTGGTGGCAACACTTGAATAAATAAATATCAGTTAAGTAAGTTTTGTCAAGTGAAATTAGCATTTTAGTTACATCATTTAATTTGGTTTCAGTGTAATCATCATAAATGCAATATGCCCTTTTGTATTTAAATGTGAAAAGTGTCACTCTACTACCACAGCTATGTCCGAGAGCATTTCTGTGATAACCTAGTTAATTACCGACTGTTTTTTGATCTCCAACAGAAGTATTTTTTGTATAGGTTGGGTCAGGAATCTGGACACTTTTTCACATCTGAGCATTTTCAGTGCATAGTTACGACCGCCGAGGTGAAAACAACCGCCATTGTTCTAGTGACTTGAGTAACATATGGGAGACATTTATACAACATTTTAAGATATACTTAAGATTTGCAGTGTTGGTGGGTGCATGTCATCACAGGGGTTTTACTCTTCCAGAAGATATGGCAACTGAATGTTCTGCAGAGTTGATCTTGCCAGTGTTTACAAAGGGAAAAAACAGTTCATCTGTCCCTCTCCATGATGGAAAAAAATTATAAACGCAGGGCGGATAAATGTTCATAGGTTGAATAATACACAACTTTTAGTGCATATTAATCAAGGCTTAATAGGATAATTAAAGAATAATAATAATGGAAGAATATAAATTAATAAGAACTGTAAAAAAAATAATTAGGATCACAGGTAATACCAACTGAAAATTTCAGATTTTGATACATGTAGTTTAATTAAAGAATAATAGGTTTAAGAAAAAGGTGTACAATTACTTCAACAAAATATTTTTTGGAAAGAAAAAAACTTACCAGGTGTATCTGTAAAATAGTTGCAAACATCAGGCCATGTCACTTCCGGTCATTTTGTTGGGTTATTTATCTGCTGGAAATTTATAGGGACAATCATTAATTTCCACAACTTTAAGTTTCTGTACATATCATGCATTAGCATCACTATCCAACATATCTTTGTAACCACAAGACATTGCAAGAATGACCAACTGATCTTACGATCCTTGCATTTATATTCATTTTATAAATGAAAAGTGTACAATATACAAACTATATAACAAACACAGCCTTCAAACTCTCCTGACACTAATTGGCGCATATTGTCATGTACACATGTACGTGACACGTACACACCACTTCCACCTTATCAATCTAAAATATATTACGTCTATTAAAATATTAGAGAGACACACATTCGTGGTTTTATATCCTACTTGTACAGAAGACAATGCAGCACTTATGAACAGAAAACAGAAATAATAAACAAAATATAGATAAACCAAAACGGTTTGCAATATTGAACATAACTAACCGCGTACTATTACTAAGCAATTGTTTTCACTGCTGCAGTATGGCGGAAAGTAGGTCGCTAAGCTTGTGACCTCATGCTGACCCAACCTATTGTTACACTCAGAAATACTAACTGCATAAGAGGAATGGTCACAGTTGTGTGTCAGGTCAATTCATTTCAGTTGAACACTGTCATGAATATTAATTAAACTACATACTCATTCACAAATAGGATCCAAGATAGCAAGGCATTTAAGCGATATGAGTATTTGGTGAGTGAAAATTTGTTTCATAGGTATGATTCATTATGGAGAAATGATTTCCCGAGTTTGTAGTTAACTTAAAGTTCCCATTGTTGCTACTTTTCCTGAAAGGATGATCATATTGGTGTATGGTTTTCAGCAGAATGATATTTAGTTTGTCCTATATGGAAATGGTACTAGTCTTGCTGTTCAGGAATATTAGATGGTTTCAGTTGAGTTACCTTCTCTAAATAAAGTCTCTATTATTAACACTCACCAGTTAAAAGAAGACATGGTCTCATCTTTAACTCTTGGAAATTCTTTTCGGACAGAAGAGTATCAGACCCTTATAGAAACTAATATTTTTTGTGTCCTTACAGTATCATTTGTTACATGATACACATTAATTCTTATGCAGAGGCAAAATCTATATCTCATTGCGTTGTAAAGATGCAGTGGACCTGATTCAAAATGCAAAGATCCTAAAACTGTATTTCCAGTTTAAGACCTGTACACATGTGCATGTAGTTTTATTTATTTTAGAGTTCTTAGGTTCATCACTTATAGCTAATTACATTATGCAGACACTTAAGCTATCCTAATGTTCCAGAAGTTAATTATTAAGACTCCTTGCAGGTTATTTGTATGGTGTATGGTTCATTTGTAACAGATGCTGGTTGATGAGTGTTGCCCAATTAAAATATTGTCTGAACCATATCTCCTGTTGCATTACCCTATTGCATAAGCACATTAGAGATTCTAGTTTCTTTGGATTAATATCATGGTTCAGTCTCTGAATCAGGGCTATGGGGCCATTGTTCTCTTGACATTTTCTCAAGGGGTTGAGTCAGATTTTTGAAGGCTAACATTTTGATTTGTTTCTAAATATGAGAAATGTCTTTTGGTTTTTCACAGTTTAATTTGTAATGCTGGATGTGAATCAGTCAACATTCAGAGACTTTGTGTAGAAAAGTAACAAAGTTTATCCAATGTTTATTTTGAATTATATTTATATAAGCTGGTATACTCTTGTGCCAACCAGTATGCTGTGGTCAATCTCACTCATGATGATTTTTTTTAATTGTACAAAGGGTATAAATAATCTGAATCTGTTTTACGATGTAAATATCTGATCATATGCAATAAAAAATAGTGTCATTTGTATATATGTCTGTATTGTGATCATGTAGAAATTACACCTAGTTTTTTGCACTGTCCTTATCTTTGTAGAATCAGAGACAAAATTGTTGTTACTGTAATCATAGCAAGCCATGATGCATGTACTTACAACTTTATTAGCACTCAAATTTCTTTCCAGTAGGTCATTTTATCTGGTTCTCATGGTGGTCTGAATTGGGTGAGGGAATCCCCAAGACAATTTCAATTAGATTGTATCACTTTGATTTATTATTTTGGGTGCTGTTCACCCAAATTTCCTCTCATGAAGACATTTTATTGCATGTGGTTCCATGGTTATTGTTTATTTCTACATTAAATATGAATCTACTATAATTAAATATGAATCTACTGTAAACCATTGTCTGCAAGTCAAAAGATTATCTACATCATGCATATCACAGGTAATGGGTGAAATTCACACTCACAGTAAGGTGACAGAAGCTGAGACAAGTAAAATCTATACTGTTTATTTAGATGCATCTTTGATATTTTATTGGACTATCAGTAATCTTTCTACACCTTTGGTGCAAAAATGCAGCCTAGATTGAACCCTGGGCATCCTACCATTATTTGTAAGAAAGAATTCTGGTCATGGTTCTCCAAAAGTGCAAATTTTGAATATTGAATTACTTCACTGCTGTCTTTGCCATTAGTTACTTTAAAGTATGTTGGAAAGAATATATCAACATTACTTTTAAATGAATTTATAAAAGCAGGCCTGAATCACAACAAATCAATCATGTTTATGTCACTTTGGAAGGGAAAGCATATGCCAAGTTTGTGCATGCATCATAGAATACCAATAAGGGGAAATATTGCAGCCATTAATTTTTACATTTGCATGTTGTTGATGGCAAAATTATGCATTTATAAATTTGCAATTATGTGTTGTAGTTGCATTTATTCCATGAAGAAAATCAGCTTTATGCTATTTTGATATATGGACAACAATTGGTGCAAGTTGCAGTATCATTTTATTGACAGGTCTGCATCTTTAATGATTGTCACTCATTTTAGTTCACCCAGATAATTCACAAACCCACTTACGTTGTGGAGGCAGGCATGGATCCAATTTTTTCCTTTTTAAAAAAAAAATACCCCCAAATAGGTCCCTATTTGCTGAACATGAATAAAAGCTTGATCAAAATTGGTAAATTAAACCTTGATACATCAGTTTGCTTTATTGTTAGAAATAGAGTTAGTGCCTGCAAATTTGAATCAACATTGTGAAATATACATCTTTTAATAAGAAGTCATTTTGGTGGCTTATTACCTTAAAATGATGTTATCAATGTCTAGAGGATGATCAACCACTGTGTTTTAGCCTGGATTGAGTGAATGTTAGAATGGGAAATTAGTGAATGGAATAAATGGAGTCTGAGCAGAGATATAGAATAGAACAACATGAGTCCCTTACACAGAATATAACAATATAATGAATTAGACAAACAAAATAAAATTATACAAGACCAATTGTAGAATACGCTTCTGCTAGAAGTATAAATTAACATGAAGTTCTAACATGGCAATTAGCAGTTCCGTGTACTTAGTTACGGCAAATTTCATCATGAAATTGAGTGTTTTGAACTTAATTTCTGGCATGTCTGCATACTGTGGTTATATCTGTCAACTTTTCAGAAGTCAAATAGGGAGATTGAATTAAAAAAAATTTGGGAGATTGGGACCTAAAATTGGGAGGGTTTTCGCAGCATTTTTTAAGCCTCATTTTCAGTAAATATTGACTGATCTTCTGGGTCCAATATGTTTGAAATTCTCAAAGAACACACCATTTATCCCTGTAACTCTCATTATTTTCCCTCAGGGCATGCCCTCTTTTCATATTCTGGTCAGCTGTGGCCAAACTGCACAGTAGCTAAAGATTAGTGTTAAGTAAATAAGCAAGAAAGCTAGTGTGACTAATTAACAGTTAATCCTTATCACAGCAGTTATCTAGTAAAAAGGACAGGCCCTCCAACATAATTCAAGGAAACCATGTTCTACAGTGTGTGTTATGTAAGCACCAGCAATTGATTGGCAAATAAACATTGCCGTATTTTGTTGTTACTAGTGGTGCCTAAATATGCAGTCTCTAGCTTCCCGTACATGTGGCAACTCTTTTTCCCATTGTTGTTTCTGGAAATAAATGTCTTTTATCGACTTGCACCTTGTGAGATGTAGGTTTTGATTTAAATTCAGTTAAGGAACTTCATGATTGTAAGGGTGCAAATTTCTGTCGATCTATGAAGAACACATTAAGTTGGACAGGTGAACAATTAATTAAATTTATGGGGACTGGTGCGTGTTTAAATTGCCGTAATGCACTGACTGGCAAATGTCACTGTCATGGAAGCAGTGGTTCTTAATTAAGCTTTTGTTTATTTAACTGAAAAGGATAGGGGTTAACTTCCAATCTGTATGGAGAACTGTCAGTTTTGAATTTTTCCAGGAATCAGTATTTGGTAATCTGAGGTTGTCAGGCGAACTGCATTTTTAGAGCCTAGTCAGGGGGGAAAAGTATTTAATTCGGATTGGTTACGCTGAATAAGGGGGACGTGATTCCAGATGAAAAACTCTCGGTTTAAATGTGCCTATCGCAGCTCTCAAAATCAGTCGACACCATTTTCTGCAAGAGAAAACAAAGTTTGAGGACTCAGGGTCGAATTTAGAAGAAATTCACTCGTAATTAGGATCCAAGGGATTGGATGTCTGGAAATATCTACGAACACAATTCTAGCGGTTAAAGCTTGAAGACACAAGGTGAGATAGTTCCACGTGATGTACCACTGACGTATCTACGTGACATATCCACATGATGTCTCCAAGGGAAGTATCCACGTGACGTATCACATACTTACAAATCGAAAGTGACCACACAAGAGTTGGAGGCCGAAAGAGGCGGGACACCTGAGAAGTTGGGAAAGTGGAAAGATCCCAGACTTACAGGCACAAGGAAGTCAAAGAACAGTCGCAGTGAATTTGGACTGAACCAGAACCATCAGGTTATGAATCTGTACATGGCAGTGATTTCGAACTTTTCACTCGATTCGATGATGAATTAATTCTATCACTTAACAGACGGGCTATTTGTATAAGCATATTTGTATTTGAAATTCGTTGAATAACTTAAATCAAAAAGTCTATCTCTCTAATATAATGCATTATCACAATTGTTTATGAATTTTATTGTTTATGAATTGTTGATTAAATTTTATGGTTTATACATGTACGGGGGCTCGTGTCATTCTGTTTTATATATCTGCTCAGATCTTTATCTATTCCATATACAAGTTTCACACTTTATATTGATATTTACTAGTTCCGGGCAAATTACACCGTCAGCAATCACCCTCTAGATAACGATAACCAAAACCATACAACCCACCCCAACAAAGCTGGGGGAGTTCGCAACAAACATTGTGCCAGTTCTTTATATTGTCAACAGTTAAAGCAAAACATTAATACAGCTAGAAACAATGACAAAAAACACTATGTACAAAGGGTATAAAATTTATTGTCATTGCCATAGAGGGCTAATGCATCTTATTATCAGCATGTGGAACAAGTGCCAAGTACATGTATTATTTACTAACTAGAATTATATTGATAAATATGCACAAACTGGTATTGCACATTTGTTACAATGAACTCTAGCACAATCTGACAAGCCATTGTGGCTCAGTTGGAGTGCTGTACTCGTGATAGAGGGGTGTGCAGGGGCAGATCAGAGAGGGGAGCTGAAGCATGCCTCCCCACGCCTATCAGCATGACAAAACTGAAACAATTCCAGTTAAAATTATGCAATGGAAATGCTTAAATTGCAGAAAGTTCCTGGGGCTTCACCCTCTAGGTCCACTTCAGAGGCTCTGTTCCACAGACCCCATGCCTACTTGTTTAAGCTTCTTGAAATGATATTTCTGGTTCTGCCACTGTTGTAGGCTTGAATCCTGCCCAAAACATGGAAATGCATCAAATGCAGAAAGTTCCTGGGGCTTCACCCTCTAGGTCCACTTCAGAGGCTCTGTTCTAGTCATGTCACTACAAGTCTACAGTGTAGCAGTTTATAGTGATGTCTAACACTGGGGCATCATGCCGCAGATGTGTAGCATTATGTCCCACCCAGTCACATTATCCTGACACCCAGCCAACCAGTCCTAACACTGACCTCTTAATGCTGAGCGCCTAGTGAGGCAGCTGTTAGTACCATTTTTATATCTTTGGTATGACTCAGCTGGGTATCGAACCCGCAACCTCCCACATCTGATGCGGAAGCTCTAACCACTAGGCCACCAGAGCAGTAACTTTCATGTGTTGATGTATTCAATAACATGATTCTATCAAAAGAACTGACGTTCTACCATCAGAAAAGAATTTCCTGGACATCAAGGTAAGACATTTCTTCATTTTTAATGACAGTGCTGAAGCAATCTATGATACTCTTGAGGCTACTGACTGTAAAATTGAAACCATTATTATTTTGAGGGAAATGGGATACCATTTGACTACTGGTGAAAACTCCATGCCAATATGACCATCCCTTCAGGAGAGTGCAGCCATACTGTACATCTTGTGGGGGAGCACCATTTTCACTTAGAACCAACGAGATACAAAGTTTTTTTCAGTGACAACCTTATGCTGATATAAAAATATTTTCTGGAGGAGTAGCATTAACTAGATTTTCAAAATGGCCATGACCATATTGTATATCAGATCTGCATCATTTTCATTCAGGACCAACTAAACAACATGGCCATACTGGATGCCAGAGAGGCAGAATTTTTGTTATTCAAGACCAACCAGACACTATAAGTCTTCCAGTAAAAATCCCATGCTGATATGTCTTTCTGCTCAAAAGGAGTAGCAACAGCAATATTTTCAAGATGGCCACTGTGGTGGCCATATTGGATGTCCAAGAGGAATCCTCTTCAGTCAGAACTAACTTGATGTTATAAGAAGCCTTTTAGTGAAACTACATGTTGATTGAACTTACTGTATCAGGAGAAGAAGCTTCAACATGATTTTCAAGATGGCTGCCATGGTTGCCATATCAGATTGGTACCATTGTTAGTTAGTACCAACTAGAACTTGGGCTGAATGTGTCCTTATGAGTTTTGCAAGTAATTTAAGAGAAGTAGCTGTAACAAACTTGTGTTAACTGACAGAAGGACATTGGATGATGGATGACAGACAAAAGGCCATCACATAAGCTCTTACGGTTCATGACCAAGAGATAAAAACCAAACCAAATCCTAAGGTTTCAAATCTAGAATGGTGTAAGAGTTGTGAAACATTATGAATACACACAGATGAGATAAATCACATAATTCCTGATTTTACATTGATGAATAGTGTTGACACAAATCTTCCTTTCCCCATCATATTTTCCCCCACATCAATCTTACCCATAAGGATCTTAACCAACGATCACAAAAGAACATGTAGAAATAATTGTGTCATGTTACATACTGTACACAGTCATGGGGGCAGAATTGAGCTGCATGTCTGCATCTCAGATGCTTTTCATTCTACTGTAATCATGTAATGCATTATTGTGCTAACTTGACACCTAAAATGCATACTTGGACAAGTTTAAATTCCAGTGGCCACACGATGCCCTTTGGCTTTCTGCTATCAGTTCCATAGTTTATATATACACCAGTTGGCTGCTGTTTGAATCCATACAGCACTTTCTTAGTAGATTCGTGAAGAAAAATCAATAAACTAAAACATGGCTCACACAGCCCAAAAAACCCCAGATGTTCAAGGACTTTTCTAGAGGTTTATAAAGATTTTATGGAGCATTTTTACTTAATGAAATTGAACTGTCTCCATGTTTCTTCGTTTATCACTCTAATTATAAGAAAACACAAATTAGAGCACACCTACAACAATGAGATGCTATTCGATCTGGTACCTATCCATCTTGTGCATCATATTCCTACATGTAGATGCACTGAACGAAATTTGTATAAATCTCCATTTGTTTTTTATTCCACTTATAGTGTACAGTTTACAAATATGTGGGATATGTAATAACACAAAATTGAAACGGGGGAAAAAATCTTGTCTTATATGGTATATAAATACATATTAGTCTAACAACCTCCACATATCCCCATACCATACAATACCAATTCTTTCCACCAACTTGGTGGGGAAAAAAAACTTTGTTCTGTGCATGAATGTAGTTTAGATGGTATTGTGGACAATCCCTTAGACAACCTCTCTAATATCAGCAACTAGTTCATTAGCCATCTTGTACCTAAAAAAATCAATAGCACTAGCTGGTTGGAAGCACAGATCTTTTCTAGCATACTGCTAACTTTATAATCTCCACCCAATATATACATCATAGACACAGATCTGCCATCACATAAAGCACTGGTTTTTTCCAGTCTTGCTTTATAATTTCACACAAATGGTAAATATATTGATTTACACTGGCACATTATAAGAAATCTGTACAAATGAATGTGAATTAATACAGATATGTAAGTCATACATCACAAGGTTTTACCAATGCTGATACATATCTTTAAGGGTTACAGCAGCAACAACAACAACAACAACAATAATAATAATAATAATAATAAAAACAGCTTAAAGTCACTCAATTAGTGCAAGGTTACAGTATCCTTTATTAGATGGGCTTCTCTACAAAGTACTACATGTAACATACACACTGTAAATATGTAGTGTTGTGCATACAGTAAATTTTTCATTTTGACATATGTAGTGTTGTGCAGTCAGTAAAACTGTTCATTTTGATATATATAGTATTGCGCATACAATAAAATTGTTCATTCTTATACTGACAGGGGCTTAAAGAAAAAAATCTAGATCCCCTGGGCCTCAGACTTTTGAAATGATTTTATGCCAAGTCCAGTCCTGTGGTACATGGATCCTAATATTTCAGTGAAGTCACACCAAGCATGTAGTACAAAATTATTGTTCAGTGCATTACTTGGTCTTGGTTACAGTAGTGAAAAGCTCATTTTCTGCCTGCATCTTCGTCTACATGATTCATTATACCTGTTAAGATTCAACTGAGATAAGTCAGCTGGACAATATTTGGGATAAAAATAGATGAATCCAAAAGTAAATACTGTAAAAATGTGGATCCCAGAGCACAAGCTTAAGGAATGATGCTTCAGCCCATGAGTAACTGAGGACAAGTGTATGTTGCATTATGCATGTATGCAGCATACAAGTAATAATTCTGTAGAATCAATATAAATGAGTGCAGTCTGCGAAAGACTCGTGTAAGATATCAGATGATGTGTGTATAAAGAGATATCAATCATCCATGTAAGGAAAATCAACAAATGTAGCAAATTCTGCAGGCTGAGGTTTTCAGATGAAAGCTAACAGTTCCAACATCAGTCTGTTACCTAATTCATGGCATATTAAATTTCCTATATTTTTAAATTTATAATGCAGAATGCACTGACTAAAACACAAGTTAATCCATAAGACTTAGAAAAATCTGTAGTAATTTGGCCCTGGAGATTTTTGTCATTTTTGGCTGAAAAGGAGGTAGGAAATGAATTTTGGGGGTTTATTCTGAATACATCCAAGTACACGTACATCTCCTTCAAAGAGTTTTTCGCTTAGACCAATGCCTAGTTGTGCTAGAAATGTCATTTTTCATTGGCTTTTTGGCTCGCTCATGGGCAGAAGGGTAAAAGTTGGAGTTGGGTACAGCCTACTGGCAGGATTGAGGCTGAATGAGTTAATACGTTCATCATTTAAAATCATCAATGACATTATCATTTCTTTTGTTTATGTCACCTAAAAGATCACCAATATGACAGATTCTCAGGTAAAAATGGTACAAGATTAATTGAAATTTTTCTGGAAATATATCAATGTATCCTGACTGCTGCTTTTATTGGGCTGGTGATTTTAATGTTTGAATTAAATGCGTTCAAGATTTTACTCCAGATGGTAACTGTGAGATTGTGAGAGTATCTTTCATGATGTATCATACAATGGGGACTCTTTTTCTGTCTAAAGAATGACTGTTTTTAAAACTCTTATGGAAAACCCTCTGTTGGATTATACATGTATATGTACAATTATACGTTCATAAGCTTTTCCAAGACACAAATGGTAACTGCAACTGCACATGTATTGTTAATAATGGTGCTAGTGTTGTTGATTACATGACTGCAACAGAATTATCCCCCTCCTCTTTTTTCTTTTTTTAAAACAGATTTCTCCATGGATGAGCTCAAAGAATCTGCTAACTTCCATTTAGCATTTATAATGAATGTTTTGGTAGATAACATATCATGCATTGAACATATAAAATACATTAGTAAGAAAGTTAATTGAAGTTTATGGCATCTTAGTGGGCAATGACATCTTCTCCCAGAAATGCACAGAAAACTTATATATCCAGTAAACTGATAACGAACAGTGAAAAACTAGTATCTAACTATTCATGTACAAGGAAATTTGCTCCAAAATATGGTAATGTATTTAGTATATAATCTTATCCTTATTAATTTTATCACGCTGCCTTGAAAGTAAATGAATTAAAAATTGATAACAAAATCGTAAATAATTACTGTTTAGAAGTATGCTGTAGTACATAATAATTTTAAAGTTCTACTATGTTCGTCAGATGGAATTTTGATCAATGTTGTCCATTGATGTAAACATGTAAATGCATGCTTAACATATCAGACGATAATTATCGGAAACCATTGTTTTTGTAGTTCTTTATTATTACATTTTGTATCCTCACCCCTCCTTCAGCCCAGTGAGAAAGTAAAGAGTCACTCAAGTGTCTGAAAGATTGAGATGATAAATCATTGTTTTTGGGACAAACCAACATTAAAGTTTAAATTTTCAAACTTTAAAATAATGTAGTCTGGGGTTCAGTGCTTCCTATACAAGAAAAATAATATACATCAAAGCCTGAAAGTTGGGGATTCTCCACCCATATTCTGGAAACATTATTTTTACATATATTTTTCAATTTCAGTTCTTTTTTTTTCCTTCAAGCCATTGACAGGAGATGCTTTTTCTACATACTTTTATGCAAACAAACATGTTGTAATTGCCATCAGTTTCCATATTCAGCTGATTGTACATGACACCACAAGAGTTTTTATCCATTGAAGTTTTGTTCATGTTTTGGGAAAGGAATAAATCTAATTCCTCCATTTAGACAATCTGGATATCGACAGTCAGAATTAAAAAGCTCGCATTGACTTCTTTTCACCCTTATCGATTGAGAAATCAATAAATCATTGCAAAAATTGTAAATATTTGTCATAATCAATTCATTATTGCCACAAGCACTTTGTCGGAGGAAAATGGCGAACTTAAGCAATGCCTGGAGGTGTGTTTAATTACGCTTGCTGATTGGTTAATTGATCAATGTGATTGACAAGTGGCGATATGTCAGTTACACAAAAGATCTTTTTCAAAAGGATGAAAACTACTCGCATAAAGACACAGCTTTGGGTCCTCATTGGAATAAATAAGTTGAAGACTTCAGCCGCAATGAAAAATTCACCATTCTCACTGAAAATCTCCATCTTTTAAAGCCAAAACTCTATCAAATTTTGCAAATTTCCCAATTTGTCCTAAGCTGACTTCTCTGTTCTGTCACATGTACATGGACCATAATGTAAAATTTGTCTGATCTTATCATTTATAACCAAAACTCACCAACACTGACACTTAGCCTGCATGAACCTATCTAACTGCCCTACCATACCTATGTATTTATTTGCAAACTGTAAATCACTCAGTCTATCATGCACTGTTTTTCAAGCAATGTACAGGATTATACCTTCATATAAAGACTTCCTGTCTATAAAGACCATGTAGGAGTGGTCATTTTTTATATGTAGGTTTGACTGTATTTGTGTATTGATTCAGTTCTCATTTACAAAACTGTCATTATGACTGGAGATAGAGATCTTGCTAAGTTGATTTTGCTGTTGCTACATCATAATGACCTTTTTGCACAGTGCAAAAATAGTCAGAAAACTGGACTAGATGCTTCAATTTAAACGTTTGCATACTCTAAATTCATGCCAAAAATTATGAATGTGTTCTTAATCAATTTCTTTGCTTTGTGTAAAGGTACAAATACACATGTGTGCGTGTGTGCACGCGCATGTGTGCGCCTGACAGTGCAGAGTTGGACCCCACAGTTCACACTTTATTTTTCAAGTTTTGTCCAAAGGCAGATGGGGAGGAGTGGGCAGTTTGTCCCATATATTTTGACCATTTTGTAGATTCATGATATCTCTAGTTCTCTTTCAAATTTCATATTTTTCCTTGTTCCCTGAAGGTGCCTCTCTGTTTTCAATATCATTCTGAGATTATTCACTGTAATAGATTTGCTGCAGCCCTTGCAGATACTATTTGCACCCTATAAACATCAGAGCAAGTATTTTACATTAGGCACAAAGTAGGGCAAATGGCCATGAATCTAGGCTATCAGTGTGGCTTGTCTGTGAACCATTGTTTTTATTGGGTGCTAAAGAGTAGGTCTGTTTTGAATCAGTTGTCACTGGTTGTTCAGATGGTGTGAGGTTGGTCCTGATTGGTTGTGTATCTTGTAGGTGAAGATTGTTTTACTTATTATTACTGGACTAGATTTTGACTTAGTACAAACAGGCAAGTCAATCCAGGTGTTAAAAGTGGATTCTTTGTGCATTTTGAGGTCATGCAACATAATAATAGAATCATGATGAAGTTTACCCTGAAAATCCAATGAATACATTCAGTACACATGCAAATCACAATTCATTCATCAGCACATTACTTATTTTGCATGTATAATATAAATCCATATGCAAGTACATTCACTTAGATTGATTAATGTCGCATATTCATTAACTGTTCAGATAGAGAGATAGGTAAAAAGTTAACACTAGAGGTGGACAGGTATAATGACACTCAGGTAGTGAGGAAGAGAAATTGCAAATTGCAGATGTTTGAACAGTTAGCATGATGGAAGAAGAGAGGGACAAACCAATAAAGCACAAACACGTAGATATATCTCGTTTACCACTGCATGAAAACAGATGGACAGACATGCACATGGACTAAAAGCCTATCAAATCCACACAAAGCTAATAACATACAGTAATTCCATTTAATATGTGGACATTCTTTATCATATACATTTCATAGAAAAAAAAGTCAACATTGGCCCTGGGTGGCTGACTCTCTGAAGCATTTGGATTGCTGAACACTGCAATCTCATCTCTGTCAGCATATGTGCATAGGTTCAAGTCTTGGACTTGGCCAGTGTGGATATTTTGGTTAACTTGCCAATAGCTTCCCATGGGTCAGTGGTTCTTAATGGGATTTTCCTAGGTTCTTCTTCCATCAGTTATACTGGCTGCCATGTATAACCTTTCATGTGCTGAAAAATGATAGTAAACTCACAACAGCAACAGTCAGCTCTGTCAGTAGTGGCCACCGATGGGAAAAGGCCACACTGGCTTTGTGCACAGGTAACTTAGGTACTCAGGTTTACATTTCAAAATTGGTTACCATGCACTTGTTGTTGTTGTTGTTGTTGTTGTTTTTATTCTTCTTCTTCTTATTATTATTATTATTATACAGAAATCACAAAATACATGCATGTGTTGTTCTTTCCCAAATTTATGTTGCAAAGAAAATTACTCTATCCTGCTCACTTTAATCCATCCTGTAAATTAAATAATCTCTGATCTTAAAATGATAACTGATCTTTGTTTCTTTTCTGTGCCATGACAAAACAGTATTTTCACTACTGATTGACAGCTTATGTATGACTGTAAAACAGAGGACTGACTCTTTGGAATGCTATCTTGTGTATTTTAGGAATGGGAACAGCTTTTAATGCTTCAAAAACTATATTGGGATTTGCCAATTGCTCAACTCCCCGCGCCAGAAAGATTTTTTTCTTCAGTGAGAGACCTCTGATGATTAGGGAATCAAAAGAAGCCATTTATGGTTATTTTTTGTGATCCTTTGTAATGGTTCAAAATTGTATAGAATAATTTCACAGTGCATTCTGTCATGGTCAGCATGACACATAAACATTAAGATTGACGTATGGGCAGACCTTGCAATATATTTGGGGGGCCTTGAGTGGCGGAGTGGCCTAAAGCTCTCACCATTATGGATCATTGCCATCTCACCTCTGTCTGCGTGGGTTTGCGTCTCGGGTTTGGCCAGTGTGGGTATGTGCGAAAGCATGCCAGTAGCTTCTCATGGGTGGGTGGTTCTTTCCGGGGTTTCCTGGGTTCTTCCTCCACCATTGATACTGGCCACCATGTATAGCCTATCTTGTGCTGAAAAAATGGCATTAAACCCTACAACAACAACAACAGCAACAACAATAATAAATTTAGTAGCTAGTGATGGTTGACCTCTGTTGTTTGGAAGCATGAGTGGATTTTAATTGGGACTCGCTTGGTTAATGGTTAGTGACAGATAGAGTGCAGTGTTAATGCAAGGTAAATAGCAGTAAATGACAACAGTTGACAAACCTGAGAAATATTTTGGTAATATTGGGCCATTTGAAATAGGTGTCATGAAATGATATTTTCCAGAATAGTTATTAACCCTTTACCACATGTATGCGCCTTTGGATGCCTCTAAACCATTCTCATGGAAGTGCCTTTTAACGCCTCTACCCAATTTGCATGGAAACAAGTTTTGATGCCTCTACACCGTTCTCATGGAAGCGTGTTTGGACGCCTGCTGTAACATCAGTCATTTTGAGCTAGTTTCTGTAGCACCACCTTCAGGGAAATTTCCCTATTAGATACTGTATTCATTGATTAGAATGACTATTATGTCAGATCACATTGTGGCTGTTTTAGCTCTAGTCGTAATCTGCTATTTAAAGTAACTGGGCCACATTTTCCATTCTCCAAAATGGAAGCCACGGATTTTGTTAAGTACTTTCTGGAGTTTGCATGATTAGAATCACAACTGTGAAGGCTTCAATAACTTGGGTAAAGGCTCTGATATTGATGTAGGCAACAGAGAGTATATAATTTATCAAATTCAGATGATTTAGTGAAGTAGACATAGACATAGAAATGGTAAATTTCGAGTATGAGAAATAGCAGCTATGGTTGGTCATACGGCTTCACTGGCTTGATGGCGAATGAGCTCTCTCAAGAATTTAAAGCTTGTAAAAAAAATATCCATGAAAAATAATTATACAGATATAACTATCGGATTTTAATCTTAAATCTTTCAATACATAATAGATGTGTACCAAAAATGTAAGTGGTTAAAATTGATGTTGAATGCAACATGTACTACACTGTTATAACAGTTAACTGGCAGACCAATTAAATTAGGTAACAGGTGTTCTATTTATAGCATACTGCACTGTGTAACGTTTGGTACATGTATATGAACTGCCTACAAAGCCATACACTATGTGATAAAGGGTTAATAAAAGATGGTTTAGAGAGGGTTATTCTGACTTTGATGGGAGTGATACAGTTTTTGGTGGTTAAAGAAGTAATCCTGATTAGCTAAGCTAATTGGGTGGGGGTGTGGTGTTCCCAGATAGAATTTAGGCTGTTAAGAAATTCTCGTTATGATTTAATCAGTCTAAGTTTCTGAGGTGAGCCAGAATTCATCTCTGGGAAATATTACATTTCTCACTAAATTTTCTAAACGTGTGTCGGAAGGAGAGAGATTCGACTTCATAGGAAGGTGCAAGTCTGCAGGAAAGCATAAGGTTTCCGTATCTACATTACATGCAAGCAGTTTATTTGCTTATGCATAATTAAATATTGCCAAGAGAATATTCAGATCTTTAACTCTCATTCTTAAAATCCTTAAAGCCACCTTTTATTTATCAAGTCTAATTTAGAGTAAAATACTATGGCTTTAGGCCTTGTGACCATCCAAGAACCCTGTATTTGATCCAGATAGATGGAGAACTGTGTGTCCTGGTTTATCTTGTGCAAGTCCACTGGACAAACACGGACATTTTTCAACTTGAACAAAATGAAATCTTTCAGGAATTGTGGTCAGTATCATACTCTGCAACATAGACTGCTTTTAGCACTTCAGAAAAAGGCTGCTCAGTTTTATGGGCAACTTTAAAATGCTTGAAAAGTTTGCCTAAGTTGCAGTATGTAATGAAGTCACAAAGGTAGTAGTCTTTGAACAGGGCAGGATGTGAAAGTCTGCTTTCAGGAGGTTTCAGAAACAGTAATAGCTAAACCCTTGGCAGATGAGAAAAGTAATGAAAAAAATTTCTTGCAACAATATATTGGTAGCAGTAACATAAATAAAACTGGAGAAAATCAAACAGGTACAAAACTACCAACAACAATTATGACCAACTTCATACGATATTAAAGATGTTATACAGTGTTTCAGAGTCTGAGAGTTTTGCTCTTTCCATATTCCACAAAATTCAGTATGAGCATTAGTCTTCTGTATTATCACAAAAAACACTTGATATTATTATCTTAATTGACACACAAATCTGATTATAAGGTGTATCAGTAACTACAGTTTTGGTCATCATAGTGTGTATTTCATGCATTTCTCTGTGCACACTTTTTGAAATATTTGGACCTGCTTTGAAATAGATGTTGAAGACAAACATCAAGAAATGCTGCTCAATATAGGTAAAGACTTTTGTTTATGTTGTCATGAAAAATAGTGGCAATGGCCATCCATATCTTGCTTATCTCTTTAAAATGATAGCACTCAAAAATTTTCTGCATCATAATAATTTCAGGATGAGAAATAGCTACAATAAAAATATTCTTACATAAAAGAATAATACAACCATTGTTTGAACTGCATCGATTTTATGTTCATATGTCATATAAAATGCCTTCATGGTGGTGTTAATCATGTGAAACACCTGAATTCTACAATTTATTCATTTTTCAGTATTTTTCTGACATTTTTTCGAGAGGGGATGAAGCTAGGAAATTATAAGGCTTATTGAAATCCTAAGGCTTATTGAAATCCATGATTTGTTCTAACTTTATTTCATTAAAGATTCTGTAAAGCATATTTTCTGGGCAGGAATAATCAGATATCATCAGTGATCTGTATTTTACAGGTATTATTGTCCACAAGTTTGTGATCAGAGTCACTTTGTGTAATCATTTGATTTTGAAACTTCAGACCTGTAATATTCTATGCTGACTTGTTGTGTTGGTCCTTTGTGAAAAATTTGCTATTTGTAGCAAAATGTCATATGAATTTTGGACTTGTTTCATGCAAAGCATCTCTGCCACATTGAAGTTAGAAATGTGTTTGAGATTTTTTTCATTTTTAACCAAAAGGACAATTTTCTCATAAATTTCGCCTTCTGATGACCACAGCTGTGTAAAGCCTGCAATTTTGTGTCATTCTTGATTAGGATACAGTTACTATATGATGATTCATAAAAATGATATCTTTTGAAACCATCTAAGTAATGTTTTTATAAATTGTGCCTACCAAGTATATAAATTTTCTGTGTCTGGAAATGAAAACCAGCTTGTTGATGAAGAAAAAAGATGTGATCAATTCGGATACAGGTGGTAAGGGCTTGTGCAACATGTCAATTGAACATAAAATATTTTTTGAGCCTCACAGTTGTTTTATCCAAGTCGTACGGTATGTAGTTGTGTATAGCTCAGGTCCAACTGCAAACTGCATAGACCCAGATCTGTAGTTGCATGATGCACCAGCAGATCTGGGTCTATTCAGTTTGTTGGGAGTAATCAGTAGAACAAACAACATAAATCATTTTTTGCTGGTACTTTATGCAGCAGCAAATCAGAGTCTATGTTGTTTGCAGTTGACCAGACTTTTATATGAGTACAGGTATATATGGTATAATTGCATCTATATTGGCAGAAAAACTAATTTACAGTTACCTGGCTTGTTTTTTGTAGACAAGCCACATATTTTGGTCCAGTATGGCTGTTCAAATATTGAACAAACATGTTGTAGGTCTAGGCAGCATCTGGTTTTGTGAGGCTGTGCTGCAGTTGCCTAGAAAGAAACTTAGAGAAGGCAAATACAAGGACCAATATGTTGAGGGAATGGGAAAATGAGAACTTAAGAATTAGGTAATATAAAACAAATCTGCTTCCAAGAATTGATTTTGTCTGTTTGGATTGTATGTAATGGTATGATGTTCAGGCAACAACAATTCTTTTAGAGCAGAGATGAAATTTAGACAAATTATTGTTCATAAATTTTTAGATAGTTACAAGGACTAATAGGTTTCAAAAGATATTGATTCTCCTAAATTGTTACTGGTGTCCCTGCCTCCACCCTGATTCACTGACATGACAACAGTGATGTAGTAACTGATTTACATCCATTTTTTGTTCATTACTTGTACCTCGGTAAAAAAGTCGTTTGAATCATGGAGATTTAGTAAATGGCTTATGTAGTTACAGATTATGGGATTTTTTTTCCCTAATAAAAAATTAGTGATTATTTTAAAAACTTTGTTGAACAAAGATTCAGGCATTGTAAAGACCAGGATTGGCCAAAGATCAAAGGAAAATCAAGGAGCCATTGTATAAAGGCAAATTGCTTTATTGTCAGAACCCATAGGTCAAAGGAAAATCAAGGAGCCATTGTATAAAGGCAAATTGCTTTATTGTCAGAACCCATAGAAGCCATGTAGACTATATGTATCCATTATACCACGTTTTTACTGACTTGCAGTGTGCTTAACTACTTTGTGAGATTCAGAATTGCATTTTTACTTAGTCTCCCTGATCAGACTCTGAGCTTCTTATTTTGTTGTTTTTTTCCTCTGTTATTAGGTCACTTTGATGTATGTATGTATTTATGTATGTGTGTGTGTGGGTAGGTAGTTAGGTATGTTGTTATTGTTGTTGTTGTTGTTGTAGGGTTTGATGCCATTTTTTTAGCACAAGATAGGCTATACATGGCGGCCAGTATTACTGGTGGAGGAAGAACCTGGGAAAACCCCGGAAAGAACCACCAACCCATGAGAAGCTACTGGCAAGCTTTCTCACATAACCCACATTGGCCGAGCCCGAGACTGGAACCCACGCAGACAGGTGAGATGGCAGTGATCTGTAATGGTGAGCGCTTTAGACCACTCAGCCACTCTGGGCCCCGGTAGTTAGGTATGTGTGTTTATGTATATGTGTGTGGGGGTAGGTAGATATGTGTGTGTGTGTGTGTTTTTTTAAACATATAATCTTGATGCTAGTATTTAGTGTACAAAGTTAGCACTGTAAAAAAAATTCTGGTAATGATAAAGAAAAAGATATATAGGGTTCTCAATAGATGCGTACCCTTGGCTTTTGATGTCCGGAATTTAAATGTGACCCATTTCAGATCTGTGCATTTTTATGAGGCACATAGATTTGGGTGGGCCATCATTCTGAATAATCTTTGATTTGCTTTTGTCCTGATTTCATAGTGAGTGCACACTATCTTAACAAATTTACTGTGACAGTGATTGATATTTGTTCAATTATGTACTGTTTACACCATATCAGCCAATAATATCACACTTGTACAAGATCAATATGAACTGGGTGGAGTCAGCAGGTCACAGTGTCATGCTTAGGTATGTGTAATTTAGTCAAGATTGGATTGTTGTAAGATTTTCTTCAATGATTATGATAGAGGAAGAGGGAAACAACTACAACTTGAGTGGATTAACTTGTGATCCAGTATTGGCATTGGTTTGATTGCCCATCAGATTGCAATAAATTAGCCAAAACTGGAATATAAGGAGGTTCGTAAAGCTAGTTGTCAAAGTTATATGGACATACTTTAATTGTGTTTTATTGGTGATTAAATTGTTTCTTTTGGCAAAACGATCAAAAATTTGGTATCGGTTATGACTTAATAGGATTACCTTTGGTCAACTGTCCACATTTGTTTGATTGTACCTTGAATTGTACTGAATTAGATGAAACTGAAACATGGCGGTTTGCAAAGCCAGTAACAATTTAATGGACATCCCGCTCTGTGAATACATCTGAAGTTTTAAATCATAATGAAGCAATGAAGTATATTTTCATTTGTGTCTCAGTCTTATAAACAGCCTGCCAGTAATGAATTTACTGAATGTCAGACTCCAAAGGAACAGAAAGTTTGTGTCAGCTTTGAGAAGACGGAAAGTCAATCTCCTAAGTTGTAACAGAATTTTAGGATGGGTGAAATAGTGAACTTCTGTGGGTGAAAATTGTTTTGAAAGATGGAAATGGAGTGATGATATGTGGGTGGTGTAAAGATGATGAACAATCAAACCTATTTGCCACTTAGGGCAGTTCCAGTCTTCAAAAAAGTGCTCTAAACTTTAATGCAGAAAGGTTTGTTGGCAAGTTTGTAACGAGTAAAATGGGAAATAATTAACTGATGTTCTGTTGACATGACTTCATCATATGCTAAGTCACCAGTTGTGATGTTCATCATTGATATCCTTCATACTTGTGTGGGTATATTTTTGCATTTAAAAATGATTTAAGGACTTCAGAATTGGAAATCATGAATGTTAAAAATGCAAGGAAGCAAAAAATGGTCCATTTTTCTGTTGTAACAAACCAACATACACAGTCATATATAATTAGAGAAACACTTGTTCAAAGAAGTCATTAATGACTATATCAGGTTCATGATCTGCTTGTCTGTCCCGTACAAAATACCGTACAAGTGTTTCTCTTTATTCATCATGAGACAAGAAATCTTAAACATCTGTTTGCTTCATGAATAATGAGCAATCTCAACTTTTAACTCCTGATTGAAAATCAAATAACTATTGTTATTTCAGTTTTGACTTGTGAGTTTTTGTAGTCAGATGATTTCAGTTTTGAAATCTATTGAGAACTCCGTGTGTGTGTGTGTGTGTGTATGTGTGTATATATATATATATATATATATATATATATATATATATATATATATAATGTTTGGGAAGATACCTACTTCCAGATGAAAGAAAACATGGAAGTTAACTATAAAGTAACATCTCTGTAGTAAGTTATTATGTATACCTACTTCCAGATGAAAGAAAACATGGAAGTTAACTATAAAGTAACATCTCTGTAGTAAGTTATTATGTATTATATAATTGTAGTATAAAATACACTTGTGGAATAGAGGGGTGGAAGAACTTAGTTAAATAGAGACTTCTTGACGAGCTGGATTGTTTATCAGTCTCTTCCTTCCTGCCAACCCCACACCCCTTTTTTCTCAGAATGACATTAAGCTAATTAATTTTAGTTCAGGTCTACATATCTTGTTCAAAGGTCAATGTCATTGAAACCCATTAATAGATACTCTCCAGAGTCAGAGGACTATTAAACATGTAGTAGGCCATTTATGATATTCATGTTGGTCTTTTTGAATTGTTATTAACGCTTTTATAAAAGCAGCATTTTCAG
Organism: Megalonaias nervosa; assembly: GCA_016617855.1. Taxonomy (NCBI): domain Eukaryota; kingdom Metazoa; phylum Mollusca; class Bivalvia; order Unionida; family Unionidae; genus Megalonaias; species Megalonaias nervosa. The sequence continues at coordinate 45,351 of JAECUM010095490.1, forward strand.
TTTTAGTGCATCAATAATTGTTTGCAACAAAGAAGGGAAAATTCAGTTCTGCTGCATACTTGTTTTGTTTCATGATTGCTATAACATGTATTGAAAATTTATTTTCTTTTTATGATTTCAGAAAACATTTGTGTAACATTAAATTGCAGTTTGCACTGCAGCATCAGTTTTTATGTGCCATAAGAGATAAAAAAGGAAAGAATCATTGTTCTGTGTGATGTTATAAGAGTCAGTTGGAGATCTGGTAGGAGTACCTGTTAATAGTGCATCTGTTACATGGCATACAACCAAGTTACCAACCATTTCACTGCTTAATTTGATTCATGCACCCAATGCACACAAAGAAATTAAGAGTGTGTACCATATGCCAACAAGGATCAATGTGTAGTGCATGAATCAAGTTTAACCTAAGTAACATTTGTACATGCAGTACAGTATAGGACCTAAGTAACATTTGTACATGAAGTACAGTATAGGACCTAAGTAACATTTGTACATGAAGTACAGTATAGGACCTAAGTAACATTTGTACATGCAGTACAGTATAGGACCTAAGTAACATTTTTGACATTGTGTACATTTGCATGACAGGTCAATGAATTGCTGAATATGGCCGTTCTGACTGGACAGGAACAAGTCTACCCCATGAGGATCTATGCCATTAATGATGCTGGAACTTTCAGAGATGTAACACACCTTACAAAGTGCCATTCCTCAGAAGTGGATGTTCTGAAGGTGAGAGTATTTTTGTGCAGCTTCTTGGGAGAAGAAATTTTGATATTATTCTTATGGAGTTCAGCATTTCAACTTTTTGCACAACAAAGAACAGTACATGTATTACCATATTAACTCTTCAGTATTGCAGACACAGTTGTAATAAGTAAAGACCCAGATAGTGCCCCAGTAAATCAGGTATTACATTGTTTTTCTTTAATAATTAATAGAACGAAAAGCACAGAGCCCATGCCATCTGTTTTTTATGAGATAGCGGATCTGCATTGTATTGTTGAAACATTTTGAATGCAAAACTCAAGCTGGAAATCTCAAACTCATGTATAATAGTTAGGGTACACATACATTGCGGAAATTCAACATTGTTATAAATGAACATAAGAAAAACTTGATTGTTCCCCAGTTGTAGCTTTGTTTCAGTTGAAGATATAGGCTGTCTAAGTTTTGGGACTTGGACATTAAAATTGAGTTTTAGGCTCAAAAAGCTTAGAGAATATGGGACCTGGTTCAGTGCTGTTTGTGGGTGGCAAGTTGTAGAGGAGTAAATGCTTTGTTATCTTCTCACTCAGCATCAGGTTCAAAGCATTAGTAAAGTATCTAGAGTGTGTTTTTTATGTCTTGATGTATGCATGTCTTCCAAAGTTTGCCTCAGCGAATGTGTCAAGTGGAGAAGTAAATGAAAATAAATGCTTTTCTTGTACATCTTATTGGTCTGATATAGAAAACAGAAATCAGACTTTAATCCATTTTACTTTGAGGTTGAAAAGATGAAATAGGTCTCTTCATTGTGACATGAAATTTGAAGAATGATTTTTTTTATCACATTAGTGAATGCAATGCATTTAGTAATTATTGAAGCATCAAAATTTGAAGGTATAGAATCACTCTAAATTGTTGGAAATTTGATGACATTGTCACATCATGATGCTTCATAGAGAACCAAATTTACTGCAATTTTTTCAGAGATAGTTTTTAGATTGTGTTAGAATGGGATAAAAGTTTGTTTTTGTAGATTTGGGCATGCTAATAGTGTTTTTCCGTATCACAAATATTTTATTGGCTTTAATGTATTGCTAATGAACTTTGTTTGCAATAGTAGAACCAGTTAATGTCCTTAGATAATAATAATAATAAATACTACTACTACTACTACTAATAATAATAATAATAATAAAATCTTTTTTTTTCTTAGCATAACCCAATTAATTTACAAGATTAAACTCCCATGAGCCCCCCTATTATATACAAATATTTTGAGGTAAATGTGCAAAGATGTATCATAACAGTTAATTACAATTTGTACAAAAAAAAGTGAAGGCAAGGGAAAAGAAAAGATAACAGTAAGATATTGTGAGGAGGATAGAAAAGGTAAGAATGAAGGACATAGTTTACTTATTAATCAGACAGATATGACATGTAGCCATTTTCTTATAAATTGATGAAAGCATTTAATGGGGGTGCTTCTTCCACATCTTTAATGAAACTATTCCATATCATTGGGCCAGAGTATGCAAAATGTTTCTTAAATAATTCTTTTTGATTTTGTAATTTTGTAATTATTACTTGGTGAAGACTGTGAACTTTGAGTGTACTAAAAATTTTGAATTTGGAAATTTATCCAGGGTCTACCCTTTTTTTCCTGTAAGGCACCCCCACCCCCACCCCACCCCCAGCTTGTGTTTTCCAGTCAGCTGACAGTCCCTGTTTCCCATTGCTGAACCTGGAACTTTTTTCCCTCATGATAAAAGAAAGAAATCTATAAAAAAAAAATCAATTGACATATATATGTGCTTAATAAACAAAAACAACCTACCTACCCAAATTCTAAAACCAGTGCAGTAAAAAACATTTTTTAGCCTAGTAATTTGGCTAATATTGCCAGTGTTAGTTTTTGCATATGATATGCAAACAAGTATAGTATTTGCATACTCTCCCATTTGTTTGTACTTCCCTACCAATTTTAAAACGAAAAGCATCTAGGATATAAAAATGCACAAAACTTAGTAATTTCATTCTTTGATTTATCATTTCCAACCTGATTGTCAGCATTGGTTCCCTAACACTGTTGCCTTATTGGCATTTGAAAGCAAATGGAAGCTCCTGATGTAAACAAGCAGATAGACTGCTTACGGTCCTTCTCTGGTTTCTAGAATAGTCCGTTTCAATAAAAACTGTGTTGGCTGCGCCCAGTATTTGCAATGTCTAGTTACAATATTTCTAAAACAAATTGAATAAATAAATAGGACTGACTCTTGCATGCATGTGTTCAAAGAGGTGTAACACCAGACTTTACAGAATTATTGAGATATCAATGATGGCAAACTACATCACATCTTTTGCTAGAAAACAGGGACTGGCTCATGCAGATATGGTGACAGTGTTGCTAAAGAGACATTTTTATTCAAAATGCCAACAAGCTGGTATTGTTTAGGACCTCCTGGTGACAGTATGGTTAGAACTTATAACTCAGTGAATGAAATTACTGAGTTTCGTGCATATTTTATATCTTTGATACCTTCTGTTTTTAAATAAGGTAGGGGGTACAAACAAACAGGATGAGAATACTATAATACAATTTTAAAAGGTTTTTGAATGGGTTGGTTGATCACTACAGATAAATGACTTGGTTGATTTCATTTCTGTCTGCAAATTCTCCTGTAATTTCTTTCTAAATGCATATCCAGATACAATCTAGTATAAGGTAGATTTTGTACATGCAGAAAATAAAGTTTCATTTTCAGGTTGCCTCTGATTGTTCTTCAATCTATGTGGATGGAACAGAGAGTCGTGGTTCACATAATGTGACCATCATTGCCAAGTCTGGACGCTTCACAGCTTTTACCTGCATGAGAGTGTGGATTCCAGAAGATAGATTGGAAATTGAGTTGTCTGACAGTAGGCTCAGTCACATACGTGGATGGCGGGTGCCTTCAAAGGACTTCAGGTTGGTAAATACTGCAGCTGGGTACCATGAAGCATTTTGTACAGCAGTATTTCTGAATGTACAGCAATAGTACCCTGGTATACTGCAGTTTTATTAAGAACCAAGAATTCAGTGTACTGGGCAGGGGCCTGCTGCTTTTTGTTTAATTTCCGTCTTTATGTAGCTGGAACAATATATCTTGCTCTGGTTTATAGCAAAAGAACACCATATTATATCCATTAGACTGTTTGGGAAAATATGAATTATCTTAAGATAAAAGAAAAGGAAATATTTCAGCTCAAAAGAAAATCACAGCTTTCTCCTTGAATATTAAATGGCCAGTGGGATGATTAAACTTACACCATAGCTGATACTGTGAAAGACATTGAGCTGACATTGGAGAGCCTGTTGATAAAAATAAGAAATGTTGATAGTGAAGACTACAATTTTCTAGGTACAATATCCATATAATAGGTAGTGGAACTTTGAGTGTGATGCCAACATTTGGGCAAGATATTGATCAGAGGGGGCCATTAAAAATAAAACACTTACTGAGTAAATGAGAAAGTATTAATTCTGAAAATCGTAGGATGGTAAACAGTCTTACAAGGAATACATATACGTAACACATTTGCATACACTTAAAGGTAAGTGACATGCTGTGTTTTTGTTTCAGTTTAATTTGCTTTAGTTTTCTTAATCCAAATTTTTTCCAAAAGTTGGATTTGGCCAGAATATGTTTCATAACATTCCATTTGGCCTTCATGTTGGGATACGTGACACGTATCAAACATGTGATTAAAAGATCATTAATATAATTATATTTGTAATATTCACCATTATTTGTGACAGATACAACTGTTTTGTTAAAAAAGATAATTGTTGGAACTAATTTGTTACGAATAATAAAAACAAGATGATCATATCATTAAATTCATAATGAGATTTCTCAGGAATTTATGTGCATTCCTTACTGACAGAAACTTAAGACATACCAGTATGGTGAAAAAGTGCAGTCGAACATACCACTGGAAAAAAATACAATGGTAAACCAGTATGGTTGTAATGCTGCTCATCTCTAGTAAATACTTTGTGTACATGAGAGTGCCTTAGACTTGGCCACCTGGGGCCCCTTTAGTTTCAAGGAGGCACCGCTGTAACACACACACACACACACACAACAAATACAGAGTGAAAAGTGTATCTGCTCATGGCACCAGCAAACATGGTGATGTTATTACAAATTTAATTGGACAGTTTCACACATATTTTGCACACCTGAATTACTATTATTCATCTGTATTAGGACAATTCATTGGTTTTTATGGTGCATATGCAGCTCCTTGTATTTTTGTTTGAGTTTTGAGTCTTATTTTCAGAGTCATTTGTGGTGAAAAAGGTATTTATACTCATATCTTCCAGAGCATAATTAAGAGGATAAAGTTTTCCTCAGATATAGTGTAAATGAAAAACATCTGTGTGAAGGTTAGTTGTAACTGGTTCATTGAAACCGAGATTTCATCCTGACTGTATTTTACAAAATTCAAGTATTCTGCTTTTGTAAAATCAAAGCCTACTTTGAAACTTGAAATGACGAGATTAGTTCATTACGATGTCACTTTCTACCTCGGTGTATCATAACCTGAACTTTGGAAGAAGTTGGAAATAAAATGATTATATACAAGTGTTACCAAATAAATGAAAAAAAAATTCTTAGTTCCGTGTAGCTCAGAAGGTGGTAAAGTCAGTGAAAGTATACAGGAATCTGGAATATCTTTAGTAGTTTTTTACCTATCATAAAATGGGGCATCCTGACTCTCTCTTGAAGGAAACCAATGTGATCATCAAAATGACCATCATACTGAAATAATTCACTCACCAATATACCTTTTTGTGTATTGGATTAGAGAACTCTTATGATCTTCAGCCTGTGTAATGAATTTTATAAAATATTTATTATTATTTGTATGGGCTATTAGTGACAGTCTACTTATTCCTGATTCCTATTCTTCTATGTAATGACCCTTTTTCAGGGGATAAATACTTAGCTAATAGTAGTGCAAGAAAATTCATGCCAGCCTAAAATTTTATTAGTGATTTGCAGATCTTTGGACCATTAATGATGTAAAGATATAAATTTTTAAGAATTTTTATTATTCATAAATGTTCTGTATTTGATCTTTGTTACAACCAATACATCCATTTTAGTGTCCTTTGATTCCTTGAAGCTTGCTGTTGCAGTATAGGATGACTTGTTTTTTTTTTCTATAGATTGTCAAGGAGTCTCCCTTTATGATTCATTAGTGCATACTTATTTAATCTTACTTGGTTGATTTGGTGTTTATCTAGCTGTTCAGTCCATATTTCCTGTTACACACCAAGACTGAAACTAGGTGTTTTCACCGACATCTTTGCATGTCTAGATGCTTGAAACCATACCTTTAATAATCCCAGTCTGTTTGAATTTCATTCCTAGTGTGTAAGTAAAAAAATTGTAAGATGAAAACAACGGTTATGTAATAAATACAAACTGCATTCGTGTTTTGTTCCAAGTCAAGGGAAAGAACTTGCTTGATATGGCCTAGGAATACATCTCTGCCAAAGGGTTCATTGAACCCATACACCATATCAAACTTGTCCATTCTACCAACTTAGAACAGAACACAGGTACCTTTATTTATTTATGTAATCCTTGTTGATCGCACATCTATCTCTCTCTCTCTCTCTCTCTCTCTCTCTCTCTCTCTCTCTCTCTCTATATATATATATATATATATATAGACACACACACACACAGTTATACCTGTTTTCTAAGGCATCCACTTCATGGGTATTAGTGGGAAAGAAACTTAGCTTTTAATTAATGAATCAATAAACATGTTACATTTTTGTGTGCAATTCTACAAACAGTGACAGATACTATCAGACCACTCTCACCTTCATATGACTTCTTCATAATTAGGTACTTTGGTTACTGTAACTGTGTATAACTTTCCAATTAATGAATGAATTAACATGTTATCTTTTTTTGTGCAAGCCTTCAGACCATGACAGTTAATACAAGACCACTTTCACTTTCATGTCTTCTCCTTCATAGTTCGGTAATTCGGTTAGCTGCCCATGATAACGTACGTGTGATGCATTTCAGGAAAAACCCTGCAAAGGACCATAAGGTGCAGAGCAATCAGAATTCAGAGTGGCAAAATGAAAAGCTCTTGATGTGGAACTGCCACTTACGTCTCCAGCAAGGATTGATAAATCTGTATACACGCTTTCATATTGAGACCCCACATGAAGTACAATACTTCATGGGGCACAAGGCCTACATAAAAATCACGGATCTGATGCAGAACAGGCTTCGCATGTCAGATGTCAGGATTGCAACACTAAATGGAAATATCATCGAGGGGCTGGGGCAGGGAAGGACTGAGATACAAGTAAGAAGACCAAAAAGAAAATATAAATTAAAGAATGAACTGGTTTTTCTATGCAAGGGCTGTATGTAGTCTTAGAAATTAACAACACCAGAAAACACTTTGTTCACATACATTTAATCCAAGAGAAGACAAAATAGTAGAAGAAAGAAAAATGATTACCATGTTTTCTTTATATTTTCATGTGGCAAAACAAATTGTTTTTGCTGTCCAAAATCATCTTAGACTCTTCATTCATTGTCTGAAAACAAAAGGAAGGAAAAAAAAAATTGCCCCAGCAATGAAATTAACATCTATGATAATGTGCTATCCATTGAGTAAAAACAAAATATTTGTCTTACATGTTGTGTGGTAAATGAACAAGAGACAGTACTTACTTAGTTGTTGTGCTCTTTGTTCATCCACCAAAAAAATCTCACCATTATATGTATTGGAGCCATGGCTAGGCATGCTTTCTGAAGATACTGCATGTTAGTAATCTCCCAAAAGCCACTGCTATGTACTTAACGATTGTGAAAATCTACACTACAAAATATTCCAATTTCATCACCAGGTAAAAAGAAATGAAAGCATAATCCATACTATTTTGAATAAAAGCATGCTATAAATATCACAGTCTAGCCCAAGAATTCATCCTCATGGTAAGCATTGTTTCCTTTTTCCCCATGTTTGTAATATACCAGGAATTCATCCTCATTATAAGTATTATGTTTCCTTTTCCCAATATTAGTAATATCCCCCTGGAATTCATCCTAATCATCAGCTTTGTTTACTTTTCTCCATATTTGTAATATCACCTAGAATTCATTCTCAGTATAAGCATTATGTTTCCTTTTCCCCCATATTAGTAATATCCACAGGAATTCATCCTTAACACAAGAATTGTTTCCTTTTCCCATTATTAGTAATCTCGCCAGTAATTCATACTCATGGTATGCATTATGTTTTCTTTCCTACATACAGTGGTCCCCCTCTTGAATGGCCCCCCCCCCCCAACGAGTGGCCACCTGCTTCTTACGGCCAGAATCCCTTGGCACTGATGAGTTTGTATTCAAAAGTACCCCTCAAGAATGGCCACCCCTCTAACGTGACCAGTGGCCAGCATATTAGTACAAAAATGTAAAATGTTCTCCTCACAAGTGGTCACTTTTTATTTTAAATGTGTCCAGAACCAGTAATTAATTCATATCGTTAAGGTAAGTGATCACATTATCTCTACTGTCGATACCTGTCTCCCTATGTCAGGTTTCTGTTACTGAAAGAAGTGTTGGCTAAAGTACATGTAACACTAAGATTAATCATTATCTATGAAACCTGACATTTACAGGATATGGGCTCAACAGTGTTGTGAAAAAGTTTTGGGCGTCACACATTTCTCGAGTTCTGGTCAGCATAGGCTAAATATAGATTATGTGGATTAGCACACACAGAAAAATTAACCTTCAACAAAACAGGGTACCAGACATCGACCAGAAAATTCACGTGACAATACTTCTATCACTTCCTTACGAAGAAGGCTTTTCGTCCACCCTGCAAACGTTTCGTCTGCATAATTAAATCGCATATAGCTGGCAACATCCAAATAAATCATTACCACCCTGCAAACGTTTTGTCTGCATAATTAAATTGCATATAGCTGGCAACATCCAAATAAATCATTACCAAACATTAACATGTCATCGTGTAAACGGAGATGTATTACTTTAGAAGAAAGTCAGCTATTCTACTCAATGACATTGAAGGATGGGGGTGGGGGGGAACTTGCCAAACAATTTTATGTAGAAAAGACATGAATAAAACAATTTTAAGCTGAAAAGACTCAAATAACCGATCAGGAGATTATTCAGCAGCAGCGGGAAAATGGAGCAAATGGAAAGAAAATTGTATATGTACCAAGATTTGAATGACGTTTTCGAATGGTTTTGCAATGTGCATGACAACAATACCCGTTTGCCTATCGCGCTTACGTCAAGAATAAGAACTATTAATGTATATTCAGTTGAAATAAGTCTATTCTTAAGACAAGAAGAACCTTTTAATAATTAATGTTACTTTTAAATGAAGATACTAAATGAAGATATTAAATGCACTGAAGTATGTAGCTTTCTTACTATGTTCATTACATATACAATGCTGTCGGATATTTCTGTGCACGTAAGGTTTCTGTCTCCAATATTGAAGCAAAACACATACCGAATTTGACCGATTGACGAAAATAAAATACTGCAATGCTTACCATTTGAAAAGAGGCATTTGTCACCAGATCATTCTGTTCAAAATAATATTAATTTTGAACACACGGGATACCACCCCCATGTTTTCATGACTCACGATATGTCGGCCTATTCTGCACACAGCTTTGAAAAGATGTAATGTTTATCCATCGGGCTATAGAAATGAAATACATTACTTTGGACTTTCTGTCGGCAGTTCAGTCAAGTAATTACGTCGGGTTAATAGCTAGTTTTACAAAATTCAACGTAACAGTGCCAATAAACGGCAAGAGATATTAAGCAAACTAAACTGATCTTGTAAAAGAATTAGTGAAGTGCAACATTTTATAAAAAATAAGCTATTATGTGGAAGAGAAACAAGAATGAATTGTATGTAATGTGTTTTCAATGTCTGGTTTATGGGGAAAAGAATTACTAAAGAATTTAGAAACAGACTATATGCCGAGGAATTTCTTGAGAATCCTGTTCTAGCAGAAAGTTGACACTTTGGGTAGCAGACGATTTTGTACATGTGGGACAACTTCTGGCAAAATTGGATACTTGCAGAAGTCTTGTAAGGTATACATTTCCATCTTTTAAATAATGTATTTATTTGTATGATTCTAAAAGATACATAGTAAATAAGATTTTCTGGGTTACAGGTTCAAGAAGGTCACGGAGTGGGTCTTCAAGTTCATTTTTCTATGCATTTTGAGTCGAAATGTGGGATATTTTTGTACATTTTATGAATATCACTTTTCTTAATTAAAGTACGACTGTTCTTTCTTGATACAAAATGGATTTTTGACCCAAAATAACACGTGATCCAGTGTTTACAGTAATGATGTATCATTGCGCAGAATTACCTGATGCACTGAATTGGCTGTCATGGTGGGTACTTCTCACAAAAAATTTAGTCCCCCACTGGAAAGGCCACCCGTCTTATAAGGCCACTTTCCCGGTGCGGAAGGGGTGGCCGTATAAGAGGGGGACCACTGTAACGGTTAAAGTGTATCAGTTTCACAAAAGTATGATACCCACATTTAACTGAATATGGGTCTTCTGGACACTGAGCATGTGTCAGATCGACAGGTCGATTAGATGAGTTGACAACTGTGAAAATAGCGCAGATCACTGATGAATGTCAGTAACAGTATAGATCAGTCTGGCTTATGAAGGAGGCAAGTAAATATTAACCCTTTACACCCCAGGTACGCTTTTCTACGCCTTTACCTTTGCCCCCCATCTACGCATAACTACGCTTTTACCTTTGCCCCCCATCTATGCGTTTCTTTGCTTTACACAGTATCTACTATGAATATGTTACATCTTCCAGTTAAATGTTGATTTGCCGGGAGGTAACCAAACGCTGGTCAAATATAATAAATCATCTTTACTAACATTAGATTTTAATGACGTATTTCCTAACATTAGAACATAAAAATCTAAATTTAACCGACCAATTATATGTAGGGGGGTTTTCCACGGCTGCATCCAAAATGACGTCCTTAGCCTATTGTAATACCTCAATTCAATGTAAATGTTATGGCCTTTTCAACATATGTCAGTTACTTATAATTGTAATTTTTTTCCAAATATGATGCGGAAGTTTACATTAATAGTATAAATTAATAATGTCATTATGTTTTTTATGTGAACAATCGCATTCTTAGAATGCGCGGCAAATTACGGCAAGTCTTCTTACATACATTGTAATATATAATGTAGCTTTAATGTGTTTAAAACACGAAATTTGCCATAATTGCAGGGCATATGAAATAAAAAAAACAAAACTAAAATGTTTGTGTTAATTTCTTCCATTCATTTCATGATGCAAAGTTTCAATTAAATCGTATAACAGACGATACCGAAAATGACATTTTGTATTTACGAAGGGAATTCCCTGATTTCATTGTGGCGATGTCATTCTCATCTGTTGATTACAGTGATTTATCAGGAAGTGAAAACGATTTTTCTGGATTCAGTTCCGACGAAATACCAGATTTTATAAATGATTCCTTTAATGACAAAGTATCTGAAATTCTGTCGTCAGATATCGACATTGAAATGTCATCAGACTCGAGTGACACTGATGATGACTAGCCAAATTGGTTTGCAGACGTGCAAGAAATTGACAGAAGTCCATTTACTCAACAGTCAGGACCATCACATAATTTGCAGGAGACAGCACCAGAACTAGACTATTTCTAATTATATTTTCCAGTTGGACTTTCTGGAAAGATTGTTAAGTGAAACAAATAAATTTGCAGCTAAACAACGTGTTGATCATGAAATCAGTGATGCAAACTGGACAGAGACCAGTGTGCCTGAGATGTCCGCCTTTCTTGGCATGTTGATCTTCATGGGGATAATCAAAGCTCCTGACTATAGTTTTTAATGGTCAAATGACAAGTTTCTATCCAATGAAGGAATCAAAAATGTAATGCCATGCAGAAGGTTTGAAAAACTCCTCCAGTATCTACACCTAAATGATGACAACACAAATTTTCCTGCTGATCACCTTAACCACGACAAACTTCACAAAATACATCCAATACTGGATGAAGTTCTGGCCAACATTGAGAAGACATACAGGCCTCGCCAACATCAAACCATTGATGAAGGTTTTAATACATTTCTGCATTCATTACAAATAATGTATTTCTTTCCAACAGTAAATTGCACAGCAGACACACTCTCACATATAGAGATCATAAAAGAAATACACATACATACATGTATGCATATTTTATTATCTTTCATCTTTACATTAATGTGATAATTTTAAAAATACAAGTAAAAAAAACGATAATATATTCATGATTTAAATTGTATGTCCAATATGAAACGTGTGCATATCATATACACACAAAAACATACATTAGATATCCATTATCACACAGCTCCAATCTATCACATCTCCATACATAAACATTAGACTCATGAAGATCTGAAATTTATTGCATACCTTTTCATAATGATAAAAATAAAAAAATTAACTTTTCATTCACTGATCCTGTTTTAAGTTTTGATTAAAATTTCATACAGTACTTCATTAAATGATCTATCAAGAAAATAATGCACTTTACAGGTATGATTGCATTCAAGGGACGACGCAAGGCCAAGCAGTACCTTCCTTCAAAGCTAATAAAGTGGGGCCTGAAAGTATGGATGTGCCGTGATAGTTAGTCTGGTTTCTGTCACCAGTTTGAGTTTTACCAGGGGAAGGAAGATACTCATGAAGTGAATGAGAGCATGAAAGGTCTTGGATATCGAGTTGTGCAAAAGCTTACTATACCTTTGAGAGGAAAATTTTATCATGTATATTTTGATAACTTTTTTACATCCATTTGACTGGTACGAAGTTTATTGAGACATGGTATATATGCCTGTGGCACAATGAGGAAAAACTGTAAAGGCTTCCCAGAGGAATTTAAATATCCACCATATATGGAACAAGGAGATCATTTAATCAGACAGGATGGAAACATGACAGCCACACTGTGGAAGGACAAGAAACCAGTCATACTCCTATCCACAGCAGCAGATCCAACCATCTTTGATATTGCTAACCGGAAACAGAAAGATGGGACAGTGCGACAGGTCAACCGTCCAAGGACAGTCACAAATTACCAACAGTACTACTGAGGGGTTGACATATGTGACCAACTCAGGGCCAGATATTCGGTTGGACGATCATCAAAGAAATGGTGGCTTTATATGTTTCATTTCATTATATGTATAATCAATGGTTTATAACAATGGTTGAGAGTCATCCTTAGAGTCACGAAGGAAGAAAATGATTCAGACAGATTTTCGAATTAATTTGGCGAAGCAGCTCATAGGAAGTTTCAAGTGCAGGAAGGTTGCCATTCATCAAAAATCTGTAGCCCCAGTGACACAGGACAATATTGAGACACACAGACTGCGGACACATAAAAGGAAAAAATCCACCTGCAAATACTGTACCAAACATGGAGAAAAGAGACGTAAAGAAATCATATTTGGCTGTGTCATTTGCAATGTCCATCTGTGCTGCATAGTGTTACGAATATGTAATTAAATTGCTTGTGTGTTAGTTTTAAATTCTTTTTTATTTTATTTTTGCCTCATTATATTTTATTGTAATGATAATTTTCATTGGATTTGAATCTCTTTTCGGAAAATTCACATGACCTGATTAGAACGTAATGGTTGCTTTATCACTATTTTTAGTTTACCTTGGTTGAGACGTTTGTAAACATTGAATGAAAATGATTGACTATTACCAAGGTCATGTTCGGCCCACATGTTAGCTGAATTGTAAACAGCCTTTCTTTTTTAATTTATTTCCAGTACGGGAATCTGATTCGTAAATAGGGCTATTCTTGCCTGCATGATAATTGTCATTTTTTTTTACTGCGCTGTTCAAATTAGTGATCACATCGCCCCGTCACATGAGCTGCCATGTGATCAAAAATCATGGGTTAAAACAGATGTTTCTAGTAGATTTAGGCAGTCGTAAAATTGTACCTGTGGGCTCAAGGTATTTGTCTTGTTGTTGCCATTTGAGTTGATTTTCGTATTTAAAATAATTTATTCATCCTGGAAAATCTTTTGTTTATAAAAATTCTGGGACAAAGACATTCAATGGAAATTTATTCTGGAATTCTAACGGGAACATTATAAATTGTGATTCATCGAGGAACTGTTGTCATCTGTACAATGACCTCATCTGACATCATCGCCTTCCATATTGGAACTTCATCGAGATTCGAACCTGGATTAGAACTTTTTAGTGATAGGACTTAAATTTTTCAATTCTACGATTAATTTTTGGATTATATTCAAAAACCCTAAGTCCTATTTCATATTTTTATCTTGTTTTCTAGGGAAATAAATCATTTTGTTAAATTTACAAAGCTTGTTGATTTCACTCTTTTATTTTGTTACTTTTGTACGAACCTACACGTAACAATAGAATGTCACAGCCTGTTTCATCAAAGCATGTTCATTGTAGAGGAGTAGCTGTGACGTGCTCCAATACAATTGTAGATAGTTTTTTTTATTGTGATGTTTGTTTTGTTCTTCAACATGAAAGTCTTGAGAACAAGTGATTTGCTGAGTAGTTGATATTTATATTCGAGATCAGTTCTTCAATGAAATGAAACATCATTAGGTAAGATCATTTTTATTTCTCATATATACAAATGTATAGGTCTACTAGATTGATTTACATATCCTTAACCACATCACTAATGACGAATAACAAGAACTCACTATGAAATATTTTTAATAACCTTTAATAAGCCCATGTATGGAAAGCAAGCCAAATGAATGAGTAACTTGATAAAATATGTTTTTGTGAAGGTAATTGAATTGTGCTTGAAAAATCTAGACTATTAGTAACACGTAAAGTATGAATAATTTCAAACTTCAAAGTTATAATAACCTCAAAACTTTTATGCTTAATTTCATTGTTGCCGACAAAACAGTACCTGAGTTTTTCATCGACGATGAAATGAATCATTAAAGTCCATCCTTGCATTAAATAGAGTCCTATTTCCAACTGAATAACACTACGGCCAAGAGTAAAATGGTCCCATGCATGCGATGTGGGTGCATCTATTTTTAGAAACAGGGATTTTCTTAATATGACCACACACGTTTTAATTTGTTTAAAGAAATATATTGATAATTATAGGTTCTAATAATTACTATTGACTGGTAATATTATGTTTTGTTTGTTAGATATGATTTGCTTGGCTATGTTATGTTATTATCACTAAATGATTGATATAAGAAAACAACCTTGACCTTATAACCACATAGATTTATCAAACATCGCATTGTGTAATATATTTTGGACTGTTATTTTTTTTAATAGCTGAATATTTAATCACCGAATGTTTATATCATGTTTCTTAGGAATTTTATATGTTCCTTAATGTATATGCCAAACAAATTACAATTACGGCCTGTTTAATGAACAAGTACTGCCTAGATACTGCAATGTCTGCCATTATTACGTTCCTGCCTCTTGTCAGGTTCACTTGTGACTTAAAAATGATATTACAAAGAATATAACGTGAACACGGCAGTGAAAAATTTTAGTTAAATATTTTCAAAAATAATGTCACCAAGTTTGCTGATTAAATACATATTGGTATTTACAGTGATGTTTAAAGTTTCGAAGCACAAGTTGCTGCATTTAAAACAAAGCAACTTGTGCACCAGTAGTTGTTTTTATGACGAAATAATGACAAATAATAACTTATGGTAATCCGGCATTGATAACAAAAGCTAACTTACGTTGGAAATGATTAGGTTATATTGAGGCTATTCCAGCAATGCGAGAATATAATTGTTGGGGTGGGTGGGTGGTGGTGTGTGATTGATTGACAGATTGTACCTTCTTATAAGGTGTCCGCTTTATTGGGTTATCGTTATCTAGAGGGTGATCACCTTTGGTGTTATTGCCCGGATCAAGTAAATATTAATTAAAGTGTGAAACTTATAGGTGGAATAGATAGAGATCTGAGCAGATATATAAAACAGAATGACACGAACCCCTGTACATGAAAAATAACAATTTAATCAATTACATAAACAACCGTGATAATGCATTACATTAAGAAGATACACTTCTTTTTTGGATAAATCATTCACCGAATTTCAAACACAAATATACTTATATAAATAGCTGATCTGTTTTAACTTGGTTCATCATAGAATCGAGTGAACAATCAAAGTCATTGCCTTGTACAACTTCATAACCTGCTTATTTCCGGTTCATTCCAACTTCACTGTGGCTGTTCTTCTTGGTCCTTATCACTTTTCCCTTCTCCAAACTCTCTATTGTCTTGCCTCTTTCGTCCCTTGAATTTTGTGTGGGTAGGTGGATACGTAAAGTACGTGATACGTAGATACTTGGATAAGTCAGTACGTGGATACATCCAGTGGAACTATTTCCCCTTCCAAAATAAACAGAGAAGCAACCTAAATTTCCTGTCCGATATCCTACTGGGAATAGATCATTACTCCCCTCTCGTTATGTCAGATATCATCCAATCAGAATTCAAACAGATACCAAAGGCTATCTGGTCAAGCTAAACATGGCAGACCATAAACAAACCTAGTTTCCTAAGATTAATGTACTTCCTAACAGCTATTTCAACCTGACTCATATTATCATCACACGAGACATAACAGTTCCGTTCTCGTCTCAATTACACGAATGAATGAAGTTCATTACATGGCTTAACTACGTTATTTCTAGCAAATACACACATTCAGGTCTTTAGCACATATGAAATCTCACTTCATGGCCTAACAACGTTAATTTCAGTCAATATGCACTCAAATCTTTATCATACATGAAATCATCTAAGGTCGGTGAATTCACACGGATTCTCGTAACTCATATCAACTAAGGTAAGGCATGAAATTCTTAGAATACCTATTTTCCTATAACAATCAAGATGACACATTCAAACAATTCATCAAACTTATATAAAGAAGATCATTGTACAGATTCAGATAGATGAACTCAACACAGTTGTACTCATATCAAGAAAATTGGTCTACGAATTTAAAGAAAATAAATTCATGCAAATATAAGCAAATAAATCAAACAAATTCTTATATTGGTATCAGCAGATTACATGAGATTGGCGCAGATACCTTGTGCTTTCAAGCTTTGCTCGCTTCTACCGCCAGAGTTGTGTCCATTGACTTTGCAGACATCCGGTCCCTTGGATAATTATTTTACGAGTGAATTTCTTCTAAATTCAAACTCGGAGTCTCCTGCATTTGTTTTCTCTTGCAGAAAAAGGCAGACTGACTAAATTTTGTGATGGGACATATTAAAACCAAGAAATTTCGTGTGGGAACCACACCCCTCACCTAGCATAACCAACCCGGATTAAATATATCTCTGCCTTTTATACCTAGGTGCCAAAATTGCGGTCCGCCTGAACTCTAGATTTCCAAATAACTGATTCTGGAAAATTTCATATCTGACATTTTTGATACAAAGATCGAAGTTAACCCTTACCTTCCAGTCTGTCTGACTGTTAAATAAACGAAGGCTTAATTAAGAATCACTACCTCTCGTGACACAGCCATTAAAAATCCTTACAGTATGGCGATTTAACACACACTGGTCCCCATAAATCTAATTAATCGTTCACCTGCCCAAATTAATGTGCTCTTTATAGATCGACAGAAATTTGCACCCTTACAATAATTTTTTGAAGATGACGTTGCCTTACAGTTTATGGTTTTTTTTTTTATGGGGAGCAAGAGTATGACGTCGTGAAAGCTGTGGCAGATCTCTCAAGAAATGTGACAATAAGGACTTTAAATAATTTTGTTATCAGTATGTTCATGATCATGTAAAATATTTCTTGCTTAGTAAGCTACAGTAATTTTCTCAGGTAGTTAGATGTGTCAAATTAAGCAAACTTTGTCACTTTAGTTACTGGCAAACATACTGAAACTTTTTCTTTAACACAGAACACCATATCTCAATAGATCATGTCCAAAAACATCATCAGATATCACAAGGGATTTTAAAATTATTTTGCAAAAGTTTGAAAGCAAGCAGGGCCTGAAGACATTAAGAAAATACGGTAACAAATTTTTAGCAATAAAACTTACATAAACAGATAGCACATTTAAGTAAATTGAACTTGTATGAAAATCTGATATAAACAATGTAAAGTGAAAATAGTTTGCAACTTTAAGTTTAGTCAACTTGTATCGTTTTAGTATAGATAATTTAGATGTTAGATATATACCAGCAATCTTTAGCAACCATCTCCTATCAGCAGCCATCCCTCGTATCCAGTCGACATCAGGTTTCTTCTTGGTCACATTCCTGATGTAATTTACCTCTTCCTTCCAGCCACATTGATGAAGTGCCGATAATTATTCCATTTCATTTGTGGCTGTTTTAAATTAAATTGTGCCTGTGATATTGTCACAATACCATTCTATTAGGTCTGAAAATTTTCTTTTGCAATACGAGTAAATTCAGTGACATCTGATGTATGGACATCTAGTAGTATGGTGCCACAGTGGTGATCTTGTAAATCTTGTTATGGCTACTCTTTCTGAATGGATGGTTATATGATCATGGGGTTTTCACTAAAAGACTTACTATAGTGTCTGGTTGGTCATAATTGAAAATTGTGCTGATCTGATGTTCAAAATGACCACCATCTTTAAAGTCTTGTTATTTCTACTCATGAATGGATGGTCATATCATCATGTTTCTCATGAAAGACTTATGGTGTCTGGTTGGTCGTAAATAAGATAGTGCTGATCTGTTGTCCATTATGACCACCATCTCGAAAATCTTGTTATCACTACTCCTCATGAATGGATTGGCCGTATTAACATGGGGTTTTTGCTAGAAGACTTTTTATGAGGTCCGGTTGGTCTTAAATGAAATTGGTGCTGATTTGACAACCAGTATGGCTGCCACACTATGGCCATCTTGAAAATTTTGTTGTCGCTACTCTTCTTGAAGTTCTTGAATGTTTGGTTTGGTCAGCATGGGATTTTCACTAAATGACTTGTTATGGTGTCTAGTTGGGCCTAAGTGAGAATGGTGCTAATCTGACTTCATTATTGCTTCCACAGTGGCAGCTTGAAATTCTTGTTAGCACTACTTCTTTTGATTGAATGGTCTCATCAGCATGGGGCTTTCACTAAAAGACTTGTGTTTTATTGATCTTAAATTAAAATGGTGCTGGTCTGATGTCTAATATGTGTCAGCTTGTCGTTTTAACATAGGTTTTCATCAGAAGAGTTGTTATGGTGTCTAGTTGGTCCTAAATGAAAATGACTGACCACCATGGAGACTATCTTGAAAATATTTTTGTGTCTACTCATCCCAAATGGATCTCTATATCAATGTGGGGTTTTCACCAGCAGACTCTTATGATTCCTTGTTTGTCCTAAATGAAAATGATGCCAGTTGTACATCCAGTATGACTACCACAATGGCTGTCTTGAATATCTTGTTGCCACTAATTCTCCTGAACTGATGATCATTATGACATGGGTTTTTTAAGTGGAAAACTTCTAATGATGTCTTCTTTTTCTTAAATGAAAATTGTGCCAATCTGACTTCCAATATGTCAACCACAACAGCTAATTCAAAAATCTTATTTGTTAGCACTGAAGAATATCAGACAAGGTTTCAGCACTCAGCAATTAAAAGTATTTGTGGTTTCATGGGGATTAATGCCATTTTCAGCAATTTCAGGCTATGCATGGTGGCCAGTTTATTCGGTGGAGGAAGGTTCTAGAATCACTGAGCTACAGTTAAAAGGAAGAAGTGGTCTCATCTGGAATTCCAGGAAATTCTTTCCACCCAGGAGTGCATTAGTCCTTTTGAGGGACTCTTGTTTTCATATATCATCCCCTTGGGGTTCACTTTCACTATATCTTTAAAGGTTGCACTCAGCAATGACTGAAATGATCATTAATGAGGCCCTCATAAGTAATACAGTGGGCTATAGCTATTGCTGTATCTGTCAGTCAGTCAGCATTTTTCAACCAAACTTTGGCATGTTGATCCGTAGAATTTTTCGAAATTTCTACATTTAGTGTAGTTTATTTTTACTATGAAAGCAGGTTGTGTTTCTATGGAAACAGATAGTGGCCTAAAGTATTAACATATTTTCTGTATTTTGTCAGATATCGTTTGTTTATGGTCACCAAAAAGTTTAGCCTAGAAAGTTTTGGACACAGTTTTAAAAGAATTTTACTTATTCAGTGATGTTTTTGGATGCAACTGTAGTTCTACAAGATGAGATGAGAGATTAATACTGATTTCAGAAAGCAGAAGAATGTTTTGCAGATCAGCTGAAGTAAACTCTACAAGTTACGTGTATGATTCAAATTGTCAAATTTGTGAGAATCAGTTTCACTGTTCATAAGATTTTTGACATTGATATAATGAATAATGTTAGTTTAAAACTTGATTTCTTGCAGGAATGAACGAATGTTGACTGTCAGAAACATTAGAAAAATGTGTCACATATTATTAAAATAGAAAACTTTGAAAGTTAGAATCTACATCTTGCAAACCATTTTGGATAATGCAAAAACATGCACCTGGTCACATATTGGTCTCTAATATACGTATTAGTTCAGTGGATCATAACATATTGTAAAACAATAACCTAGTACAAAACAGATCTGCACAAACTAGTATTGGTTCATTTGTTCTGCAAGTAATATTGAGGACCAACCTGGTACTCTCCCACCAATCTGGTACTGTCTCACCTACTACGGCAATACACTTAAACTGTCTGGAAAATTACTTGAGATTCATTCTATCATATTTATTTTCATTTTGTTTTATTTAATGACAAACTCAATATAAGTTGTATTTTCAAGAGCAGTAGATGATTGTAAGAGACTAAAACATGGATTCTTTTGCTTCACAGGTGAAATTGTTTTTCAAAATATGATTCCATTTTGTTGTGGACTGAAATAAACTACTGTTGTCAAGTGAAGAAATGCAAAATATTAAAGTATAAAATGTTTTAATTTTTATGTTCAGGATCTGTTTGATTTTTTTTTTTTTTTCTAAAAATAATGGATAAATAAATAAAATGGGATAAAATTGGGGGATCAACTATCTAATGACAAAGGACATTGGTTATTGCCGGACATTGTAGCATCCCTCTCCTATAGTGGCACGCTAATTAGTCATGTGCTTTTAGCTCTGATGGTCATTGAGAAGAAGAGCAAATGAGATGGCCTGTCATCCATTGACCATTTACTGTCACCCATCTCTCCATCATCTACCTGTCCATTAGTTCAAGTTTTTTATTGCTACTTCTAAACTATTTGGAGGATTACTATGAAACTTTTACACACATTCATTCCAAGTTGTAGTTGCTTGTAAAAGAAAATGCTTCGCTGGTTAGGTCATTGAGTATGCCACCACAGTGGCAGACCTGCGAACCCTTATGATTTGGCTATAGGTTTTATTGAAATGATTATTAAATTACAGACTTATAGAATAATAAAAAAATATGAAAATACAATCGTTAAATTCAAATTGGCATGTTGGTTTGTCCAGGTTTGATCCAGATCAGTGTTTAATATAAGATTTAGTCGAGTTGGTCAGGAAATTTGACTGACTTTACAGATGCATCTCATACGCTTTAATCTGTGCATGTTTTTCATGCAGAATGTCTGCTTACAGCATTTTCTCAAAAAACACATTGAATAAACTGAAAACACATTGAAATTATAAGGGAGAATCAGCATCTTATGAAGTTCAAACAGCACGTAAATTAAAAGGAATATATTCTTAGATAAAGTGCAGGAGAGCCAATAAATTTTATTGGATATTGTGTGTGGATTTTAGTAGCCAGAATGATCATCACTTGTGACATTTGATTTTAAAGAGCACATTACATAAAGTTGAGAGATCCAGCTTGAAGTTGTTGAGCTTCATGGAGTTTGGAACTGCAGGTTCTGGAGGTAATGATGGTTAAAGGGCACTTGACAAACATTTTATGTGAACATCATGTTTGCATTCATTGCATCAGGTCACACTTCAGAACTTGTACAATGCATGTTCTTTGTGTTGACAATAGCAGGACATGAAATTTTGAAACCCCATATTGAAAATTGGTCTAACTTGCAGAAAAATATTTGGTGTCTTATTGAAAAGGTGTTGTCAGGATTGGCGATTCTGCAGCAGCCAGCATGAAAATCTTGTTATTGCTGCTCTTTAATTGGTGGTGGGATTGTCACCAAAACACTATGATGCTTAGTTTGTCCTAAGTGAAAATTGTTAGTTTTGTTGTTGGTTTCTCAGAGTAAGTTATGCTATACAGTATAACTGGTGGAGGAAGAACCCAGGGAAAGCACTGACTTGCAGGAAGCTACTTAGACATTCAATATGGCTGCCACAGTGCCCATCTTAAAATCATGTCATTAACACTTCTTCTGAAGGTCATATCAACATGGGGTTTTCTCTGAAACACTGTTTCTGGTTTGTCAGTCCTAAATGAAAATGGTACTTAAATGACATCTAATATTGCCACCAAAGTAGCCATCTTTAAAATTATGTTATTATTGCTGCTGCTCCTCAATGGAAAGTCTTGTCGACGTGGAGTTTTCACCAGAAGATTTTGTATGATGTCTAGTTGTTCTTAAATGAGAATTGTGCTGATCTGACAATGAATTTGGTCACCACAGTGACCAAATTGAAAATCTTGTTTTTGACACTCCTTCTGGCTGGCAAGCATCATCAGCATTGGGTTTTCAGCAGAAGACTTCTTATGATGTCTGGTTGGTACTAAATTAAAATGGCACTGATCTTACATCCAATATGTCCATCATGGCAGCCACCTTGAAGTCTTGTTGCTACTCTTAAATGGAAAATTATATTGACATAGGATTTTTACTAGAAGACTAATTATGATATCTAGTGAATCCTAAGGTGCCAGTCTGAGTTTTCACCAGCAGATTTTGTATTATATCTTATTGGTGCTAAATAAAAATGGTGCCTCACAGACATCAGTATGTCAGCCACAGTGATTATATTGAAGCTCTTGTTGTTACTAATTCTCCTAAATGGTTTGGGGTTTTCACCAGAAGTCATCTAATGGTGTCTAGTTTGTTCTAAATGAGATGGTACCAGTCTTTCAGCCAGTATGGTCACCATAATGGCTAATTTGAAGATCTTTTTGCTCAAGAATATCATAGATGGTTTCAACACTCAGTCATTAGAAAGAAGAGATTGTCTTATATTGAATTCATGGAAATTCATTTTGGAGAGTAGGGTGTCAGCCTTTGAGGGACTCTTGTTTTTCCTCTTGTTTTGTATCCCTTTATAGTGTGATAAACAGAGTAACATACAAAGTTCCAATTTCCTGAATTAAAAAATAATCAATTAAAGCTTTTTGCTTTCCTTGAAAACTCGTTGAGATGTCCTTGAGAAACAACTCATACTGGCTGTACGAACGAGGACGAGTTGTCAAGGTACACTATGTGCACTGTATCCTTGTTTTCAGAATCTTTTTGATCTCTTCTCTAGGTCTTGTCTCCAAGGAATGGACGAGTCATTGCAGCCAAGGAAATCCGAGTTGGCAGTGACAAGGTATCAGTTGAGAGGATGGCAATTCAGCTGGTCAGTGGCCTGACACTAGACATTCAGCCCAGTCAGGAAATTGTGGGAGCACTAACTGCAGTGGCCAAAGTACACAGCAGACTTTTGAGCCAATATCAGGTAAACAATAGTTGCGGTCTAATACATTGCATCCCAGATCCAAATCAGAGTTATCAGAATTAATAGTCTATATGAACCGCATATTCCACAAATTATATTGACTTTGTTTCCTTCTATCCACTCCCTTGCAATATGGGGGCAGGGGAAAGCAATATACCTGTTGCTGTTTCTGTCTTTTCTGTCTGCCCTTACACATTTTTTTGTTTCTGGAGTACAGCTCTCAAACCATTGAGTGCACCATGTAATGGTTTACTTTTACATTAAGTTAAAATGAACATGTAAACATTTACATGTGCAAAGTTTTATCGCCTAAATGTTTTTTATATATTACAGTACAGCTTGTATGTATTTTTGAACCCCACACATTTCTGTGGGAGTGGAGAGGATTAAGAAAAAAACCTCCACCTTATCTTTGTGCGTCCAGACAGAGTCGATGTGGGGGCTCGTGGAGACTTGTACTACTCATTATGCTTTCTCGTGGAGTCATTGGGGAATGACCACTGCAAGGTGGACATGGTCTCTATCAAATGGGTGTGGGTTACTGTGTTTGACGGCCACAAGCATGATTTTTATAGGTTTATGGAGAGGTAGGGAGAGAGGAGCACCAATTTATCTACATTGTTATCAGATGATTATACACATTTCCATGTTCTAATGAAGATTATATAATATGTATAATGCCCAATCAAATTTGAGATAATATTAACATAGTCACAATACCTTGAAAACTGTACTAATGCTACTGTACTTTTTTCATTTACAAAAGGCTGATTGACACCTTATGCATAAGTTTACATTTTACTTTATTCAGAGAAATCTGAACAAACTTACTCACTGACTTGATGAGACCTTGTTGATCTTCTCTTGAACAGTGCAAAGTTGTCCTACTGTTTTAACATGAAAAGTAATCCTCTGAGGTATGTACATTTAAATTCCTGATGGCAGCTGTGCCTGTTAAAATAAAAACAAAACAACAAAACAAAAATCACTGAATTTACACTTAAATGCGAAACACGTGTTTTGTTCTTGAAAAGTAATGATGCTTTCAAGAGGCCGAAGATATATATACTAATAAGATCTTTAGATCAATTCTGACTTCATTTATATTGTATGGAACTGGTCATTTCCAGTGGGGCATTTTTTTACATTCTTTCATGCATCACAAGATAAAATTGTTTAAAATAATATGACCCATTGGAAACTTAATGGTGTCTCCCTAATAAAGAATTAGCTTGAGTGGATGTTCTAGAGAAATAAAGTTAGTGACCTTTGTAAACACAGTTTTAAAATTTTTGCATTAGAAAACGAGGTCAATTTCAGCATGCGAAAGTGCATTTCTAACATGAAGCCATCTGACTTGGCACATTGTAGTTTACAGCTCAAATTATGGTCCCATCATTAACAGCAGAAGTTTGGTAATTGGTCTTAATTAATCTGACCTCAGTGTATTGTTGAAATGAATACTAATTTGGAATACTGTCAAATTTTAAATGTTGCACAGATTTAAGGCATTCTGCATGGTTGTATCCACATGTGTCCTATTTTTCATTCTTGTAAGGAAAAATATATAAAAGTTTTTTATCTTGATAGATAAAAAATAATCAGTCATATGGAAATGATGCATCAGTAACCTAATCGTAATATAGATCTAAGACGTTTAATTATTTTGATGCAGTTACCTGTTTGCGACTATTAGAGCGTTCGGCAATTGAGACAAAAAACTCTATGCATACCAATTTCTTTCAGTAGTATTTAGTGGATTTCTGTATTTGGTGTACAGCTTTGCAGCTAAAATGGATTCAGCAGAAGACATGGAATTTCTCATCTCTTTCTCTTGATTGATTGATTGATTGATTGATCAATCAGTTGATCAATAAAATGATGGCTGTCAGATTTACATCATTTTCTGTAACATGAAGTAATGACTTTATACAAATAAAAGACCTATCAGTAGCAGTAATACCATATTTGGTCTCTACATTTATCTCAGATTGGTATAGCGCTTTCTACTGCTCATTAGGGAATCCTCTACTTAAAACAAAAACTTCAATAAATGCTAATTATATATTTCAAATACATTTTGCACAGTGAATCTTATTTTTTAAAAATCTCAATACCATTTTATCGGAATGTACAGACACATTCATTTCCTTATTTCTGTTGCAGTTTGCACAGTTTACTTTGTCAAGTATCATATAAAATTCAGTATTATTGCACTCTGTTAGTGAAAAGAACAGTAACGAATGATAGATGTAAAACATTTTACAACATGCATGCTTGACTGATGTGAAACAATATTGCATAAGTTCCGATAGTTGCTCCATGCATGAGCAGGGCTGGATCAGGTCAAGTGTCAGTGGGTTTTTTTCCCCAAAATTTCAGAAGGGGCCCTAACTTTCCTCGAAAGGACACCAAAGCAAAAGTCTATGAGTCTATTTGCTCAGAGTGCGTATAATACCCAGTAAACATGTGCAAGAAAAAAATGGTCAAATTTCAATTGACAAGTGACTGTAAGTTTGTGTGGGTACTTTTTCTTTTGGCAGGGTTGGGATGGGGTGGGAGCCCTGATCTGGCGCTGATGAGTTCTCAGTAATACCTTGTACTATTTCTTCTGAAGTCCAGTCACAGGATTATAGAGGGGTGATTTAAACTTGAGATGTGTATTATAAAAAGGACACCATGCTATTCCTCTTAACATTTGGTTTAAATTTATCTTGTGATGAATAAAACAAAAATATCCTGGTCAGGACGAACAATCTAGCCCCAGTCCCTTGCAATACATGTGTAGTTAAAATTGAACAAGTATGTATATTCAGCCTTCTGACTGGGTCATTATGTGATTTTTAATTCAGAATTTGTTCTTGATTTTGTTTTTTTTTAAAAAACAAAAGTGGCTGTCAACTGGAATTTAACTGCCTAAACCTATTATTGTCTTATTCTGATTTGTCTTATTCTCTTATTCTGATTTGTGGTATAAAAAAGGACACTATGCCATTCCTTGCTTTACTTGAAACAAACTTATCTTGTGATGAATGAAATAATAACAAAATAATAGTCGGAAATAATAATTTAGCCCCATACAATTCAATGGCCAGTCTCTTAAAGTACAAGTGTGTTCTGAATTGAATTAGTTGATAGTTGTGTATATGTATATTAAATCTCATAACTGGGCTATTACCAGTTAAGGACTAAACACATGGTTTGCATTTAAGTGTAAATTCAGTGTTTTCTTTTATGTTGTTTGTATTTTTAAACAGAAGCTGCTGCTATCTGGAATTTAATTGACCATACCACATTGGATTACTTTTCATGTTTAACCTGTAGGACAAATTTACACTGTTCAAGAGAAGCTCACCGAGATGGGCCTCTTGTCAAGTTAGCGTGTAAGTTATCTAAATGTACGAAATATACTAGCCTTATAAGATTAATTTCTTTTGACCATATATATATATATATATATATATATATATATATCTATTTCAAATTTAAATAAATATCACTGATTGCTGAAATGTTATGTGATTGATAATAACTCCTGGTGGTCTTGGAGTTTGCATTGGGTGATCTTCTTTGATTGGCTGTTCAAATGTCAATCAATAATGCCGATCGGCCATTCCATGGTGGAGATGCCATCATTGTGCTGGCTGAGGCATGGTGGTGATTTGTAGGGGTGAAACGATTAATCAATATATCAGTGATTTGATATATCATTGCATCGATACAAAGATACCCATATCGATACAAGATAAGGAGAATTGATACAAAATGGTGGTGATTTGTACTTAACCATATAAAAGTTATTTTAGTCTTCAGCAGTTATGAATAATTATTACTAGTTCACCTTCTTGTTCTTTAAATATAGAATTCATCTGAAACAGCATTTGCAGCTCTAGGCACTCATTTTTATTACAGTCCTACCCGTTTATGTCGACATCCTCGGGCCCGAGGAAATATTGTCGACATAGGCGGATGTCGAGATAAGTGTTTGGGGGGTGGGGTTCTGAAAAAAAGATACAAGTTAAATTCATCAGTAAGGGGTGACCTGTCGTCAGTGAGTAGCATTGACACTTTGAGAAAACAAACAATGCAAATTTTGATTACATGAAGACAAAACCAGTGTCAGATACACTTGTATATGGACAAATTACATTTTGGTTACCTTTGTGTAATAAAATCCACATTAAAATATTGCATCGGTCACATCCTGATATGAAAAACATTCACTACGATTATTCAATGTCGGCATAAGCACATGGTTGCATAGTTGTTATTTACATGCTTGGAGTACATGTACTTAAATTGGCCTAGATTTTGGTCAGTCAATTCCCATCTTACTGAGGCTACCAAGGGGATGGGGCTATTCACAGGGAAATGGAAACCTGTCAACAAGTTGGTTTAAACAGTACTTGTATTTAGTTACAGAAGTCATCGTGAAAAGTACATAAAAGCAAACAAGAGATATGCGGCTGATATGATTAATGAAGGCATAATATTGTATACATTGACACATGCTAATGAGGTATTAAAGAAAATGATTCTTACAATACAATATTGTAACAATGTCAGCTCAATACATTTAAAATTTTTCACAGACATCTTTGTGAGATGCCCCACCTTCAACTTCCTTAACAGCCAGATATTTAGGTTCCAGAGACTGTAAATTTAATCTGTGTTTACACTGCCGTTGGTAGCCATCGTAAATATAAATAAAGTTAAAAAGGAAACTTTCACAGCACAATAAACTTGTTTTAATCACAGATCACTTTGGAAAATGCAAGAATCAGATCAGATTTCACTGCTTTTATTTAAGTCGCCGCGAGAGGCCAACTTTATAGGACCAAACAAAAGCCTGGGTTTTATTTATCCGACCGCGACATTAAAGCCTGGCGGCAAGATCAACTAATTGTTGAATAAAGTACAGGTCGGAACTGGCCGCTTGCCGACATAAATGATTAGGCGAGAAAATTAAAGCCTGGCGGCAAGATCAACTAATTGTTGAACAAAGTTTGGGTCAGAACTGGCATCTGGTAGACATAAATGATAAGGCGGTAAAATTAAAGCCTGGCGGCAAGATCAACTAATTGTTGAACAAAGTATGGGTCGGAACTGGCAGCTTGTCGACATAAATGATTAGAAAACAAAGGATTTGTTCAAGCTGGGACCAAGGGCTTCTGTCGACATGTGCGTTAATTTTTTTATCTCGATGTCAACATTAGCATGACAATTTTGGTAGTAATAGTAGACCAAGGGACCGGGACTTTGCTTTTTTGTCGAAATAGGCGGCTTGTCGACATGTGTTGTCGATATAAGTGGGTAGGACTGTAGTAAAAATGAAAGAGACTATAGAGAATGCTTGCCATCTGCAAATTCAAACAAAGTGACATGGTTCATAGTCTGCCCCCACCCCCCACTTTCATGCTAATTATCTTAATCCAGCAGTGTGTAGTACAGTCCTACCCGTTTATGTCGACATCCTCGGGCCCGAGGAAATATTGTCGACATAGGCGGATGTCGAGATAAGTGTTGGGGGTGCGGGACTGAAAAAAGATACAAGTTAAATTTGTCAGTAAGGGGTGACCTGTCATCAGTGAGTAGCTTTACACTTTGAGAAAACAAACAATGGAAATTTTGAGTACATGAAGACAAAACCAGTGTGAAATACACATTACATTTTTGTTACCTTTGTGTAATAAAATCCACAATAAAATATTGCATCGGTCACATCCTGATATGAAAAACATTCACTACGATATTCGATGTCGGCATTAGCACATGGTTGGATAGTTGTTATTTACATGCTTCAAGTACATGTACTTAAATTGGCCTAGATTTTGGTCAGTGTGTTCCCATCTTATTGAGGCTACCAAGGGGATGGGGCTATTCACAGGGAAATGAAAACCTGTCAACAAGTTTGTTTAAACAGTACATGTCTCCGTTTTACACTGCTGTTGATAGCCATCGTAAATATAAATAAAGTTAAAAAGGAAACTTTCACAGCACAATAAACTTGTTTTAATCACCGATCACTTTGGAAAATGCAAGAATTGATCCGATTTCATTGCTTTTATTTAAGTCAACTTTATAGGACCAAACAAAAGCCTGTTTTTTTTATCCGACCACGACATTAAAGCCTGGCAGCAAGATCAACTAATTGTTTAATAAAGTACAGGTTGGAACTGGCCGCTTGCCAACATAAATGATTAGGCAGGAAAATTAAAGCCTGACGGCAAGAGCTGGTCGACATAAATGATTAGGCGGGAAAATTAAAGCCTGGCGGCAAGATCAACTAATTGTTGAACAAAGTATGGGTCGGAACTGGCAGCTTGTCAGCATAAATGATTAGAAAACAAAGGATTTGTTCAAGCTGGGAGCAAGGGCTTCTGTCGATATGTACGTTTATTTTTTTTATCTCGACGTTGACATAAGCATGACAGTTTTGGTAGTAAGAGTAGACCAAGGGACCGGGACTTTGCTTTTTTGTCGAAGTAGGCAGCTTGTCGACATAAGTGATGTCGATATAAGTGGGTAGGACTGTATCTGTAATGGTAATATCTGAGAGCTCTGGAAAATTCTAAATAACAGCCACAAAGATCAGTTGCCCAACACCTTCAACTTCAAGCTGACAAAGCTAGCTATGCATATGCCCTTTCAGAAGGAAGCACAAAAAATATTCATACACAGATAAGGAACAGAGTATGCTCAGAAATAATTAGCAGATTAATACCTATACAACTAGAGGTGACACCTTTTAAAGATTTTGATTTCAGTAGAGCTGTAAAAAGTGGAGTATTGAATTGTTAGGTAAATATTGAACCATGATTGTTTCCTACTCCCCATCCATCATCCTTCTTTTCTACTCTCCCCTTCTTTCAGGGACTAAGGGTGAAGTCCCTTCAAGATAAAATACCAGCAGTGTCTCTCCTTAA
This sequence comes from Megalonaias nervosa, assembly GCA_016617855.1. Taxonomy (NCBI): domain Eukaryota; kingdom Metazoa; phylum Mollusca; class Bivalvia; order Unionida; family Unionidae; genus Megalonaias; species Megalonaias nervosa. The sequence continues at coordinate 75,827 of JAECUM010095490.1, forward strand.
ATTGTACATGGGGAACAAATGTGGAATTTCTCTTTTTATGCAGAGATATTTAGCCAGTGAATGAAGGTGCTGATGGAATAAATAAAATTACCAAAGAATCAGCAAGGAGTTCGATTTAAAATGCCTGAAGTTTATCACCTTTGTGTAAAAGAAAAAAAAAAAAAATATAAAACAGGACTGGGTGTTGTCAGTAGTTTTCCTTCACTAACAGATACAAGTACCTGTGGCCACATCAGTCTTTTGCATCTGCAGGAAGTACAATGTGATAGATTTTGTTGGTATTCATCCTCATTCCCATGCCCAGATTTATTCTAGATAAGATTTTCTTTGCATGAGGAACAGTTTTATTTGTTCTGTTTTGAAGATAACATTGTAATGTCTTTCAAGTTTAAGTTAGACATGAAATTGGTAATAAGATGTTCTCAAAGCATTCATGCAGTGCAAAACAAAGGGCCTGGTGTCTAAAGTGAGTTAAATGGAGCCACCATTAAATGGCCTAAAATGATGAATAAAACTCACTGACAACTAACAGGTAGTCTGTTTGAAAGTATTTTTGTTTTCTTGTCATCAGTGAGAATTGCATATAAATATATGATAACCTGATCTCTGTCTGTAATCTGCATACTGGAAATACAACTGTTATGTCAACATACATAAAGGGGCACCACCTACCTGTCAGAGATGTATAGACCATCAAGTGTATCGAAATGTATCGTATCGCAGGCTGTGTATCGTGAATTGTATCAATACATGGCACAGGTGTATCGTTTCACCCCTAGTAATTTGTAAGTATTTAATTGCTCCATCTTGTAGCGAAAGTGGATGGATTATGTCCCACACTGCGATGCTTGGGGTTCCAAAAATACACATGAGTTGTACTGTACTTGTGATCTAATTTATGTTTATATTTTACAGTGAAATAAATAACGCATGTTAAAGGTTTTACACCAAAATTCTGATTATGTTTGATTGTCATCAGACCCCTTTGCCTGTTAAAAATAAGCAAGTAAAATATTAAATCACCAGTGTCTTCTAGAAATAAAAAAAGAGTTAATTCAGCAGAAGTAGCCTCTTATACACTATTTGAACCAGAGTTGGTAGAGATATCAAGCAAGATGTGTAGATGTCTTTTCATTCTGTTTTCAATATTTACTGTTACCATGAAAACACTATGTAGCATACATAGTATATGAATTTACAATAATAGACCATAGGGTACTAGATGAAGTTGTAAAAAAGTTGGGAGTGGTAGATCATCAGATATATTCACTTGGAGACTTTTGCATAAATTTGGGACCCGGAGGACGTGTCATCACTAGATGACTCTTGTTATCAAAAGTGGGATGTTCTTTCATATTTAACCATTTTTAAGTCCCTGAGGAATCTGGGACAATGAAGGCTCTTTTGTATCCAGCCCTTCAGGCTTTGAATACTGGAAACTGTATTACAAAATGCAAGATCAAACACAAAACTCAGTGTGGTCTATTACACTTAACTACAGTGTATCTTTTCACTTTGTTACAAAAGGAGAAGAATCAAGCTTAAGAAGTCCTAAAATCTGTAACCATTCTATAATTTATTATTGGGTAAGTTACAGCATATCATAATTTATGGACTTTGAGTGTTTGTTTTGTACTCGGGGAAAATTAAAAACTAAATGGTAAATTGTTTCTTTAAAAACTACCAGGTTTGTGTCCTGTATATGTTTGCTTCAGAAATTTGGGAATGAAAACAAATCCTATATACAATTTCTCATGATATGGTTGAAGTTTGTGCAGCCACAGTGAATTATAAAGCCCAGAATCCTAAACAACTGCTGGATGTGATAAATGGGGAAGAACAATCTCATTACCAGTAATAAAATTGGTATTTTTGTCATGTTTCAGGAGGGGGTGATGGATGTTGACATTCATTTTACAGATGGGACTACTTTTCCTCTACGCCATGTTTCTCCAGAAGATTACTTTCTTGAGGTGACTTCCCTTAATCATCATGTTGTTGGAGTGGCCCCTTATGTGACCCCATATCAGCCCCACATCGTTGCGACTGGGGAGGGAAGCGGAGAGTTAGTCAAGGTGGTATTGAAACTTGGAGAGCAGTGTTTGAAGAAAAAGACACGTTCTCTTTCAGTCTCTTACTTGAATATTGATGCTGATTTTTCGCATAGGGAGGAACATGAGTTTGAATACACATTTCAGAGTGATGCACGTTTTGATACCAACCGAGCTAGCGATCGATGGGAAAAAGAGGATTCAAAACCAGTCTTTAATATTAAATTTCCTTCCTCAAAATCAGAGGTCATTGAAAACCAGAAATCCATTTCCAAGGACACCAAAGACAAATTAGAAAAGTCTCAGCTACAGAATTTGCCTGTCAGTCATGCACACTCAGGAGAGGAGGTGAAAATGATTGAGTTGGCACATAAAGAACCGCTAAAGGCTGGAGAAATGGATGGATTATCTCCCTTGGAGGTTGGAATGTATGTACTCCTTTCTGTGTTCTTGGTGGCTATCTCAGTGTTCCTAATCAATTGCATAGTGTTCATGTACAGGTACAAAAAAAAGCAGAGAGCTTCTAGAAAGAAGGAGGCCTTACATGAAGGGTCCATCAGTAATGCTAAGGACTGGGTGTGGATCGGGCGTGCAACTTTGGAGAGGAATGCAGTCAACACACATTGTGCACAAACATTAATGCCAGAAGAGGATTTCAATGGCAATTGCACACAACCATCTAGTGCACGTAGCTCTGCTCCAAGCAGCAATAGAAATAGTACTGTATCAACATATAAGGGCTCAGAGTGTAGCATAAGAATAACGACCAACCCTCTGATTGTGACACAAGAGGGTGATGTTGATGAAGCCGAACGGGCTATAGAAATTCCACGGTGGGATTATCAGGCCATGGGAATGACATATGAAGAGCTACTGGCATACTTTGATAATTTGAAAGAATCAACTGCTTAAATTGGGCATTTACTTAATATAAATTATGTAAGGATGTAATAGAATATGAGTGAATTTAATTTGTTTTTGACAAAAACAATATTTCAAACACAAGAATTTCACTGTTCAAACAAACATGCCTACACGTCTATAGCATGTATCAAAGGCAGCTTTAGAAACTGCCTTGTATCTAAAACATGATTACATAAAGATCTACTAGAAATGGTATTTATTTCCGTTGTATGAAAATTTTAAAAAGTTTTCATTTATAATTATGATCTTGCAGGAAGAGTGTGATCTGAACTTTTGCTTATTCTGACAGGTCTGGACTGGTTAATAATATAGCTTAGTCTATACTTGTTTGTAGTCTTAATACTTTAGTACCAGTCTGGTAACAGACATCACAAGTTAATCTTTTTTTAATAGGTAAAGAAATGTAATTTGATTAACACGTATTTAATGTAATGGTTTGTATTGCATTATATCAGTCTGTGTTATGTGAGCACATGTTTAAAGTTATAATTTTTAGCTCTCTGCCATGTGAAAATACCTATTTCATTGTTGGTAGTGTCCACCTCATGATATACCTATAGATGTGCATGTGCTTTAATATTATAGACTATATTCATGCACAGAGAAAATAAGTTTGAAACTCTTTACAGTTATCAGACTTCTGTGTATTTTGTGCAGAACATTCATCCAGTTACAATTACTAACTTTTACCAAGTCTTTCTAACGAGCATTTACTATAGAATGGTTAGAATCACATCATGTGATGCAGAAAACTGCAAATTTTTACTGTAGTTCATAATACCAGAAAGGAACTACTTAATGTATTCATGCATTCTTGTGTGCTTTTACAGTATTTTCAAGCAATTGCTAAAATATAGTTATTTATTTCTTGATATTCATTATTATATATAATGTTGTTTTAAAATAAAGTGCTCAATGTCTTAATCAAGGATGTCATCCATGTTCAGACACTGCATTTTAAAATGACTTTTTTTGTGGTCCCTTTTTTAATGCCTTCATAGTCAAACAAAAAGAAGAAGAAACTAGTCCAAATATAGAAATTTAGAGAACATCAGGTGTCTTTCATGATTTTTATTGGACTGGTAATGTTTATTATACATATATAATAATACTTTTATATTGTAATGTTCAGTTATATAATTGATATTGTACTGATTAAACTTTTTAGGTCATGTAAGTTTTTGGTTGATAATAATGAAGCTTTTACAATAAAATATGTACACAGTGATAAGATGTGTATATTTATCCATAGACAATATATCAGGGATAGAAAATCCATTGCCTGGTAGACCAGGAAATCTTAAAATTAAAGCTCTGATACCAAATGAGTCAAGGTCGGAGTAATGCCAGACAACTAGCTTTTGCTGTCAGTTGTTTTAAATAAGTGTGTCAGCTATAATGCCAAATCAGTAAAATTGGCTTTCTAATGAAATGATGTATAAAATATACTGATTTAGATATTTTGGCACAAATTTTCACATAATTTGCAAGAAATCCTTCTGTAAATTTTGAATAAGTAAGTAATTAAATTGGAATTACTTTAAAGATTTGTAATTGGACATCTGGATGTTTTTGCTGGACAGTTAGATTTTTTAGTAAGATATTCTGGTGGGCAACCATGCCTTTTGTTAATTTTTCTACCCCATTATATTGAAAGAATTAAATACTTTGCATATAATGATTGGTAATCCAAGAGGATAATAAAAAAATTCAGTGTGCTCCCTTATATATTCATTTATAAGTTTAATCCAACTTCAAACGACATAGGTTCTGATCTGCTGTTGTGTTGTTTGTTCTACTGAGTAGTCCTGAGAAACTGTATAGACCCATATTTGTTGGCACATTATGTAACACGAGATCTGGGTAAGTGAAGTTTGTAGTTGGACTCAACTTATAAGCATACCTATGTGGTAATAGAATGTTATCTTTGAAAATGTTATGATGTACAATTGTTTTATTCTTTATCATAAGGTACTACTGCAAATGAAAATTTGTTATGATCATTTATACGAGTTTTAACAATTTAATAAGATAGCTACAGATGCAAAAATTCTTGCAGATTAGCAACACAGTTATGAGTGAACAGATTACCAGTGATACATATTTATAGGGTTTAATGACAAATCACAATCCAGGCTAGGCAGTGCCTAGCATGTTGAAGCATTTAAAAATGGAACACAGAACAAAGATGTATTCAGAATTTGGTAAAATCCTTTATATATATATATATATATATATATATATATATATATATAAAGTCCCAGACTTTTTAGCTTGAACATCATCAAAGAGGCTGCCCTGTTAGTCACCTTTTTTTTTTACATACAGTATGGTTTATTGGGCCTATTCAACATCCCAGTAACAATTTATGGTGCAAATATGAGAAGTTATTATATTTTACAAAAATTATATGGTAATAATAATGGTCAACATTATTATTTATGGGATGGATAAAATAGTGTTCAGCTTTTCAGTTGATCAGTTTAGCTTTGAGGGCATTATATTGTATATTATTTGCTGTTTGTAATAGCTGTATATGTATTTAATATTTCATTTGCAAAGTAATTATCAAGAACAAGAATCAGTTGAAATCTCAGGGTAATTTTTCAAATTTGCATATTAAAACACATGTTGCAACATGCTTTTAAGGATTATTTAAAGACATTAATTTACAGTGGAAATTCATTATCACTTTGCAGAAAAGATAACTGTTGAGATCTTTGATGCAGTAAAGATGCATTATATTTTGTGTTTATAATCTGGATTGATATTTGTGATTTAAAAACAAAACTGTTTCGAAAGTCCTCAACACATGTAAGTTATAGGTTCACCTTGTACCACTAGTTTGAATGTGAGTACATAGTAGTACAATGAACTCTGCAAGTGATTGGACATAATTTGACATGGTTATGACTTAGTCACTTACTACCTAATGAAGAAGTAAAATGATTTTATAATTTTATTAATTGCAAGAACAGTCCTGTGAAAAGGAAATGTTTAAGTCTGTATACCAGGGTTGAAAAAAGAATTTGGTTTTGGTATGTAAATTTTATTCTTATCTTTTAGAGCCTGTTCTTGATGGAGCTAAAATTAGTGTGAGTCGGGTAATGAGAATGTGGAATAGAAATACAGTTACACAAGGCTGCTCAAAAGTTTTAAGATCATGAAGACTCTTGAAGTGTTTTACACAGGTTGAATGAATCATCATCATCATCATCATCCAACTGAGTTTCGCATTGACCCCATTGTTATTGTTCCTAACTCAAGGAATTATGCAAATGTATGCTTGGACTTTCTCATGTTTCAAAAGTGCTGTATAAGAAGCATTGGAATTAAATCTAAAGGAAAACACTGATCTGACTGTATGAGTATAACCATCATTTGCAATTTGTATTTCATGCTTTCAGCTGCAAAAAGTGAAGACTCAACTCTTTTGAGTAAAGATGTCTGCTTTTATAAAATCAGTGATTACTGCACAGTTAGTGACATGGTATTTTTTGCATGTGTTTTTCTTTCTAATTACCCTTATTTGGGAAGATGTATTGAAGACAGATAATGAAAGGAAATGCACACTAGCCAATACATTTGTTAGTGATTTTTGACTGATTAGATCCTCTCCAATGTAAAATTTAGTATTTTTTAAAAGTTAAATATTTCAACATTTCACAAACGACTATCCTTAATGTGCCAGCAGAACAGCTTCTACATCATTCACTTTAAGTCATAAATGGAATGTTTAACTTGGATTCTGATCTGCTGCTGCATTATGCGAAATACAATTTGGGTTTGTGCTGTTGGCAGTTATTGTATAATATTTTAACCAATATGGCACCTGGTTCACGAGTTCCATCTTGTTCATACTTCATTTAACCTGAATGTGCATTGTTTGTTTTATGAAGTTTTGAAAGGGATTTGGTGTGTTGTTTTATAAATCAGAAAGGCAAATTTTGAAGAAGCTGTGCCACAGTAAAAGCAAAAAATAAGGTGGTTTGTGCAATAGATACAAAATAATGTAACCATATATGGTCTCTGTATAAACTAACATTCAATAGAAGAAATGCTATAATGTGTAGTTTTCTAAGTAACAGGCATACTTACAAATGATGCCATTTTGTTGATCATGTTCAAAGATGCTGCCAGAGTAAGTCCATAAATTGCACAAAATTTATACGAATTTGCACACTTGAAAAGCATTGATATGTGAGAACTCCTGCGAATTAGTTCAGTACATTATGAAAAAGTACTCTGTGCAGGAAAAATGTGGTTTTTTTTACTGTTAACCTTTAAAGTGACTTTCACAACAGAAACACAACCAGTAGAGGTTGCATGGTGCTTGTCACAATAAGTCTTTTTAGGTGGGCAACTGTGTACACATTGGGTACTTTGGCTTGACACGAATGGTTATTAAACTAAATTTGATTGGTACATTGGGCCTGGAACAGGTATCCTGTTGTAGTTGTAACCTTGCATTCATCAGGGAAGTTTTACAAGGGCCTGTTTAAATTATGGACTACCTAGAAAACCCCAAATGGCTGACTCCCAACATGGTTCATCTTCAGATGACAGTTTAATTTGGCCAATGAGGAGAGCGATGATGAAAATCATTTTTGAAAATTTTGAAGCACATCATATTATTGGAACTGGGAAAGTGTTACTGAATATAGCAGTGAGTGATTTTGAAATAAGAAATGATGTTGAATATAGTTTGTATTACATACTTGATGGATAAAAACAGACATACCACTCAATCTGCTATTCAGCTATATTTCAAAATGTAAAAATGTAGAATGTTAAGTCTAATTAAAATTCAGCTATTTAAAAGTATAGTGCAATTTTAATTTCTTTCATCATTAAGCACTAAAGAATCTTGTGCTACAAAACTATATGGCACTTTAAGGCTTAAGATAAATTGAATAAAAAAAGAATCCAAAAATAAATTAAAAGAGAAGAATACATGTTTTTATTTGATGAAAATGCCTCACTCTGACCAGAGACCTATATAACATGGAGGATGGCAACTCCCCCACTGCCTTTGTAATATCTAGTAGTACCCTTTTCATATGTAGATGAGGGTGCAGACATGGTGAATGTCCAGATAAGGGACAGTTTATGCTTGTACGGTTGGTAATGAGCATGGGGGTGGGAGGAGGTGTGTTTGAGAGGGGAGTCGGGATCTAAACTATCATTAACTGTATGTATAATACATGTAGTCAACAGGCTTTGATATTTGAGTAGGTTGTTTTTAGAGTGAGAATTTTAAAAGCAACAAGTTTTTATAAGTAAAAATCGTGTGATGACATTCTGAGAATAATGTGAAGCCAGATGATAATGATTATTTAGGATACATTGCAGCACTATTCTGTATCAGATATTTCATTATCTTCAGACAGAGGAATGAGTTTTTTGTTTATGTTTATACCCTAAATATTGTCCTGAAAACCCTGGACATATCAACTTTTCAATGATATCAAATATGACTTGATTGTATAAAAGATGATGCATAAAATAGAGCAACTTGTATGTAATTTACGGTTGTGATGGAAAAGTGATACAAGTTATTTCGAAAACAGAACTTTATGTTCATGTTTAAACCTTTGGTATGGCCCTTAAAATTAAAATTTGCTTTCTTAAGGTTTGTGCACACAATAGAAAATTTGTTAGCTTTTAAATGATACAGAGTATGTCATAATTGAATGGAAGATGATGAAATGCAAACAATAGAGCAACTGGAATGTAATTGAAATTGTGACAGAAAAGCTGTTAATGTTATCTAGATGACAGAATTTTATGCACATTTTAAACCTTGGGTTTGGCTCTTAGAATTAAAATTAACTATCCAAATGCTTCAGCAGTCAGAAGAAAATTTATTTTAATGCAAGATGAAGAAATGCATAAAAAAATAGGCAATGGAGATATTACTAGCCAATTTGACTATTGATGTCACACCTGCCTCTTGGACTTGTTATGTACTGTAATCCTCTTATCACAAAATTTCAAAGAAAAGATACAAATGATAATACCATTGTTATTTTATTCTTAAATATTGATGATATATCCAAGAGATATCACAAAATAAAAAGGTCTGATTGAATTTCGAGATGCATTTGGAAGATATGTGTTCTTATGCATTACCACATGATGTTACTGAGACGTTTTAATAGCAAAAGACCCAGAAGGGAGTTGCCAATCTCTTTTATACATATATCTGGTCTGACCAAGCAGGCTATGTATGGCATTGAAACACTAACCAAAATTGTACATAATCCTAAAGAACAAGCTGGCTAAGCTAGCGATGCATATGCCCATCAGATGGTAGATTGTGAAAGATGGTTTTCAGCACAGAACAATATTAATACACAGATAAGGAACTGATTAAGTTCAGAAACAAGAAATCAATGCTTTTACAACTAGAGGGGACATCTTTTGAGAATTTTGATATTAATAGAGCCTAAATGGAGTTAAGCTGGAAGAAAGAAGGAATGATATTTAAGTATTTTGTCAATATTGAACTAGGGCCATTTCCTTCCCCCACCCCTTTTTTTCTACTACCCCATTATTTTGGTGACAAGGGGGGAATTCCCCCTTTAGGTAAAATCTGGACAGCATCGCTGCATGTTTTCATTTTTTACAACAATTTTCTGCACCAGGATTGAAATTAATTCACAGGTTGGTACATATTAGAAATAGAGCTGACACTAGACTGACGTTTCTTCTAAAGAAAAATAATTACACAAGGTAGTCATTTAATTGTGGGCATGTTTAAAAATCTGGCTTTTATTTGTGTTTTTCTTGTAAAACCTAAGTGTTCAAGTCAGACCAGCTATTGCTTGCCACCTCATTCATTCTCTTTTTTCTAATTTCTTTCTATCTTGCTTTCCATTTTGTATTTATAAAATGATTAAAAACTGTTCATGATGACTGTTGGCAATGTATATTCATATACAGCAGGACCTATCCTAATGGTAACCTTTACTTGGTGGTTACCAGTTCCCAATGGCCATTCTGATTTCCCCCTGGCAGATTTCTATATAAGTGTCCTGTATATAATGGTCACCTGCATTCTGCAGTGGTCGCTAGTGAGTATCTACAGTAATGAATGCTCAGTCTTTTGTTTCATGAGGAAGGCATTGTTTAGTTAAAGGAATATCATGTGAATCGATGTGCAAACATTTCTTCCCTCACTTGTACTCACTGCACTCCAGTCACATTGAGAGTTAAATCCCAAGTGTCACTATGTCATATTGGAAAGTGAGGCAGTTTTTATCATTAAGGTAGAGGGTTAAAGCAATTAATTTGCTGGGTGGTGGGAAACAGGCCTGGTCCTAGGATGCGTGGGGCCCAAGGCAGCAAGTGATGAGCGCGGGGCCCCAAGCAAAGAAATTGCATTGCTGAGAAGTGTGGGGCCCAAGGCATTTGCCTCGTTCGCCTTGCCCTAGGGCTGGGCCTGTTGGGAGAAGTAGTTGTGTTATTGCAGCAGAAATGGAAATTACTTCTCGTGCCATTGTGACAGGTATTTAGATATCTTCATCTTTTTGCTTGTGAATCAAAACTTTCTCTGAGGAAGAAAGTTTCTCTTGGAAAAGAGATACAAGGTACATCCTTTTTCATTTAGATCTGGGTTATTCAGTGTTCAAAATGTGTCTGAAGGCTGGTGAAGTTTTAGTTCATGGGTCACAATGAATAACCATCTACAGCTTCATTTGAATTTGATTTTCTGTTCACAACATCATTCTCATGTAAGCCAAATGTCTTTTGATCTTGTCTAGTTGAGCAACTGACTAATCAGATATTGTTTTTAAGGGTGAACAAACTAATGTCTGTGTAAATTTTAAGTCAGTGATAATTTCATTTATAGGATGGATTAAAGTGAGCAGGATACAGTAATCTTGTGTGGAATATAAATCTGGGAGATGTACCCATAATTATAATTTTGTTGTACAGTGTACATAAAAATTGATCACTTGATGATAATAATAATAATAATAACAATATTCAGTGCAAGGTATTTGTTCCAAAACCAGTTTTAAAAGGTGAACCTGCATACAGTGGTCACCTGTGTACAACAGCCAGTTTTGCCTTTTCCTATGAGTTGCCACTAGTGACATATTTGACTGTATTATCAATATCTGTATTTAAATTGTACTTGTATATATGTTTCGGTTATTTTATTGTAGACAATAATTCAGTCCCCATTAATTTGTGAAGTTTTGTTGAGTCTGCCTTGGTGGAAGATTAACATGGTGATCACTTTGGCATCCCAGTGCATGTCCATTCATACACATGTCTGTCCACCCACATCCTAGATGAACCTCAGTGTTGTACATTTTTACTGCCCTTCTTGTCAAAGCTTCCATTGTCAGAGTCTTATAATGTGATATAGACACTATATTTAGTAACAAAGTGGGTTTTGTATGGACATATTTGGTGCCTATTTTCTTTTGTATATAATTCTTTGCAAATTAAATGTAGCTCTTAGGCTTTAATTTTACTATACAACTGTTTTTAATGCTTATTATTATTTTTATTACAGTTTTTGCAGTTTACATGAATTTACTTGCCATTTTATCCAGATAATGTTGCATAGGAGCTAAGCTGTTGGCCAGGGATAGGCTTTAAAGCTTTTAATGGTGTTGTATTTCAGCAAATGCTGCACATTAAGTAAATGTTTAAACCATCAGTGTGTGAAAATTTCTTTAATTTGGAATGTTTCATTCTCTCACTCTCTAACCATTTCTGATGAATGCACATCCATTTAAGAAAACTTTGTTCTGCAGTAACTATTTTCAAACTTCTTTGCATTCATGATAGTTTCTTTTGTCCTACATACTAGTCATGTAGATATCAACATTGATAATTTAAGTTGTATTGAAAAAATACATGCCTAATTCAGGTTGTGCTGTATGACTAACTGTTTAAGATAACTGATTATATGAGTTGTCATTATCTTTACACCCTATTAGGAATACAGACATCATACAGTAATACTCGCTTATAAGTCAGGTCCAACAGCAAACTACACATAGCCAGTTCTGTTGTTGCATAATGCAGCGTTCGATCTGGGTCTCTGCAGTTTGTTGTAAGTAATCAGTAGAACAAAGAACATATATCCTGGTTTGCAGATGCATTACGCTATGGCAGATTAGGATCTTTGTTGCTTGCAATTTGATTTGTCTTAAAAGTGTATATTCGGTATATGGTTCACTATGTACAGCTATCCCTCATTATAGTACACCTCATTAAAGCACATTTCCTGTTATAAGATTTGTGTGGTCATGGATCCCATTTTATTATGTAATACTAAAATTATTTGTATAATATACCTAATTATAAGGGATTCTCACTATAAAACAGTATAATGTATGACTACTACAGAAACACTATAATGAGGGAGTGATGTATAGACATTTGCCAGAGAATGATGATGGTTTCAGGCTAAAAGTATTTCGGAGAGTTGTGGCAAGTGTTTACACACACTGAGCTGAACATGCATGTGCATGATGTTTGTGTGATCAGTCATGAGATGAATAATTTACAAGATACCTCGAGAAAAGAGCAAAGGTTAGAAGAACATGAAAGAGGCATGCAAACAGCAGATGTAACTCCAGCAAAGCTAGCATCATAAAAAAAATACATCAACTCAGCTGGATCAGACCTGATTATATAAAACTTAGATTTTCTTGCATGCAATTTAAAATGAATATTTTGCAATTTTGGGGTGATGAACATATATGTATAAATGTAAACATTGCTTCCAGATATTAATGTAAGAATATACAGGTGCCCCCATGTAGGATTTTCAAAAGAAAATTGTTTTTATCACAATGAGCTTATATATATCATTATATATGTTATTGACTTGTAATGTTTTAAAGTATTGGACATTTCATAACACTTGAAAATTTGTCAGCAATCAAGCACAAGTACAGTAACACGAAGTTTGTACAAGAATTCCTTGATGCTAGTCACAGACATTGACCGTTAAATTCATCTCTATACCTTTCTGTATTTATTCTCATTCTTGTTTAAACTATCTCTAAATGCTGTATGTTACTTACACCTTTAAAGTCCTGCATAGGTTATGCAAATTAGATACTGATACAAAAACACAACACAAATGATTTTGTCATAAGAAATGTTCAAGATCCTACAATACTGGTTGGTTCATTGTTGCCATGTAGGTAATGTCTTCATTAGTATATGTTGCAAGATCTTCAGAGATGCCAACTGTTACAGATCTTGCAGAATTTAATACAAAATTTTGTTTGCATTTTCTGCATTCCAAGTTGAAATTCAGGAAATCAAAAATGTTGGGGATTCAATTTTTTAAGCAGTTGTTTTCTATGATGACACAGGTAGGAACAAAAGTACTTCCAAAGTTCTGGTGTTTTTCGAAACTGATCAGTTCCATTTAGACATTGTGATTGTGTAAACCAGTTAAAAGAACTATTTCTCTCCGAAATTAAAGAGTTTGACAAAAAAGTTGCTACAAAAGCATGGGCAATTTTACATTTTACAAAAACGTGGCAATTTTACATTGTACAAAAACGTATGTTAACATATTTTAACTAGGAATTTTACTTGGTTTAAATTTCAGTTGTATGTTGTTGGACTATTACAATACATATGTGCTTAACGAGTTGGTTGATATAGGCATAATGTACAGACTTGAATAGTGGATCGTCAGGTAGCAGAGATGCTTTACAGTGATGGTGCAATGATGTACTTCGTCACCAATATGAGATACTGGTACATACAGTATAGTTTCTGAGTGAAAAGAAACAGTGTATAAATCAAAATAAACCAGTTGATTAGACTAATTAGATGAAAAATGAAGAGACCAGAAAGAAGCAGATAATTCATTAAGACAGCCGTTTGTGGTTATTGTTTTAGCCCAGAATGTTTAAGGAATTAGAGCTTCAGGAATTGGAGGAATGGATTCACCATTTATTATGATTGGACCTTCATTCTTTCAGACTGTACAGCTTTGTATAGGCTGATTTGAAGATGTACGACAGTTTTAATGAACATGTTAACTATTCCAAATGGGCTGCTTAGATCCAACAAAAATTGAAGCTCGATTTATGATAAACATTAGGGATTGATATATGTGCAATTTACTTATTAATTTCATAGTATCCTTTATAGAGTAAAACAGTTTCCATTTTATCCATTTTCACCCAAAAATGAATGTTCTGGTGATAAAATTTTGATGACATGTATGAACATCAGTGGTAAATTCTAGCATGGTGAATGTATTCTGCTTAACCATCTTGCAACTGAAGCTGCATGTGCTTGTAAAATTTTGAGCAATAAAGTGTGTATTGATCAACTCATTTCAATATGAAAGTTACTGATTTACCTTTAATGACTTCCAGATACATGCTTCATTCATCTTTCATGTTCAGAAGATATACACACCAGTACCTTTATTTTCATACTGCTAAGATAGATTTTTTTTTATTACAGTTCAACCTTGTTGCCCATTCTAAGATGCAGGAACTTGGGATTTACACTAATTTTAGAAGAAAATTAATAGTCTCTGGACAGCTGGCAAAGTTAAGATGTATATATATATATATATATATATATATATATATATATATATATATATATATAAGGATTTAAACAGGGACACAATTTTACATTATTGTAAAACTTTTTGTAAAGGATACCTTGTATAAGGGACACTTTATACCCAGTCACGAATGTGGTGGTGGTATATGGTTTTACCCTTCTTTGGTTGTTGGTCGATCCCTCCAGGTCATTTCTATTCCATGAACACGTTTCTACTTATTTAGGACCATTTAAGAAATATTTGTATCTTGTGTAAAAGACACCTGTTTAATTTGGTCAGAGGACACTTTTATGTTCCAACATTATTCCTTTGCTTGCTGTCAACACATTTTAGATTTTTTAATTGATATACCATATGGATTTGCTTTTAAATCAGTTTGAACGTCATAAACCCTGATCTGCACGGGCAGATCAAGGTCTGTATTGTTTGTTTAGTTGATTGCTCTTAACAAACTGAATAGACCCGACATGCTGGCGTATTGTGTGATAGCATGTCAAGATCTTGTGCAGGTGCAGTTGGAGACCTGTAAGTGTAAATGGTATAAACCAAGGTTGACATTAGCTGATAGTCATTGACTTGTCTGAATGATATTAAATCTTGATCCATTTGTTAGCATCTTAAATAACAACATTGCCATGGCTTAATATTGTCTTTTTGCAGATGGGTTTCACTGGAGATATTCTAAATTTGCATAACAATAATGGTTTGAGCTTGAATAGCTGATTGTTGATGACCAGATGCATACATCTACTGAGTTACCTACATATGTAATTGATATGAAATTGCACACATTTTACCAGAAATGTAATCATGTATAGTAAGTGCCCCATGTAATTACTACATGCTTTTGTTACCTATGTGACTTGCAGTACATTAGAACATATATCTTGCTAGTTGTATCACACTTTCTATAATATTCTGCCTTTTCTATCTTCTTAAGTACCAATGTGCGTACATTTATCTGTTCTTGTTAAGATTATATAACTACTATATTTGTAAAGTCAGTAGCATGGCATTTGTAATGTGTATGCATTAAAGTGTTGGTGCACCAGTCTTTACCAGCAAGGCATTTATTGCAAAATGAAAAGATATAAAGAATTCACAAAATATATTGACTCTATTACATGTATCAGATTTTCTTTCTTGCTGTTTGACAGGGTTTGGTAGGGGTTTTTTTTTTTTTTTTTTTTTAAATCAACATAGTCGTTATATGATGTCGAAGAAATTGAACTAAAGTGACATGCCCAGAGTCAAACCATGGTGGCCAACCCAGCCTGGCGTCGGCAGGATTAAAACCAGCACCCTTTCTGGTCCTAACTGCAGCACACTAATTACTGAGTAACAGCAGCTTCCACGCCTGATATGGTGTTGTATATCCATAAATTTTTTCGATTCATTTACATTTTTGAGACAAGCAAACAACTTTTCAAGCTTTGGCAAGATTTGATGAAACTTTACCTAGATATACATTTTGACTAGATGGTGTACCGTGTTCCATAGCGAGATCCAGAGCTTAGTGGTCCGAGTCATCACGTGGGTGTCCATCTTGAGAATCTTCTACTCCTGCATCATTGATGGTCATATCAACATAGGGTTTTCGCCGAAAGACTTCTTGTGATATCTTGCTGGTCCGAACTTAAATGGTTCATTGCAGACATCCAAAATATGGCTGCCATGATGAACGTATTGAAAATCTTGTCATTAATTCTCCAAAATTAGTGGTCATATAGGCATGGGGTTTCACCAGAAATCTCTAATGGTGTATGGTTTGGCCTTAATGAAAATGGCGCTGATCTTACAACTAGTATGGCTGCCACAGCGGCAAATTCGAAAACATCGCTCAGGGCTTTCCGAGATATGTCCACACTCGGCAGTTAAAAAGACTAATCTTGAATTTCCGGATATTCTTTCGGACAGTAGGGTGTTTATTTCAGCAGGCATTGGACATAGTTGACCTTAAGCTATGGACACCGGTCAAGTATCCGGCGTCTGTCTGTTGGCCTGCACGCGCCCTACATAATTTGTCAGTTTGGTATTTTCAGGTTATTTTCAAACTCTGCTGAACCAGTTTTAACAAAATTTGGCATAAAGTATTCATAAAGCCCCTTTAAAATTTATACAGATGATGCTGATCTGCCATCAATTTTGCGTGCCTTCACTAAAATTTAAAAACTTTTAAACGACGTTAACGAACACCGCTCATCTAAATTGTGACCAAATCTGTCCGAAAAACATTGTCGAATGAAGGGTTTTCCAGTTTACACAAAATTATGCCGATCTGCCTGCAGATATGAGTACCATTTAAAAATGTAGCCTGGATAAATATTTTTTTTTTTAAAACCACAAAACATAATTCGTTTTTAATTCTCCTGGCATAAAGACCTTTAAAATTTACGCAAATCGTGCTTATCCGCCTTCAAATATGGCCACCGTTACTGAAAGTATTAAAAAAAATATGTTAACCAATTTCTTTTCAAAAACGCCAAACTTTAAAGAAACCATCATAGCCCTAAAAAATCCTTTGATTTTATTTTCCAAATAATGTCGATATCTACCAAATATGGCTACATTACTAAAAATAGAAAGACAACTTGAACAATTTCTTACATAGCAATCGAGAGAATTTGACCAATTTAAAAAGAAAGCATATTGGTTTTAAAAGCTTGCAAATTTATGCAAATGAATGATGCTGATGCCCCATCAGATTAAGGACAACGTTACTAAAATATTTATTTAAAAAACCGTCTGACGAGTTCGCAGAAAGCACTTAACTGAATTTGACAAATTATGACGGAAAGCATCTTGACGTTAGGTTTTGTTTTTTTTAGTTGTACAAATGATGAAAATTCTCTGTAAAATGACTACTATTACTAAAACGCACATATAAAAACGCATATGTATATATAAAGAAATAAATAAAACCTTGAACAGAATTTTTCCAATTTTGCAGTATCCATGGCTAAAGGCCTTTGAAATTTATATAACGCATGACGATTCGCAATCCAATATGGCCATCATAACAATTTAAAACTGCTATTACATCTACTGTTGACTAGAAATTGATCAGATTTGACAGAGCATCATTGTATTAGAACCTTAAAAATGTACCCTAATGATGTCGAATCCCCAGCAAATACGAACAGCATTATTAAAAATAGTAAAACCTTTAAACGAGTTATCAAAATCCGCTTAAAAGAATATGACTCAAATTTGACAGAAAACAGCCTGCCATAAACACCTTTTTAATTTTTTTGGCAAATTATGCCAATGACCGTTAATACTAAAGATAGACAAAATCCTTTAAGCGACTTCTGAATAATAATAATAATAATTTCGTGAAATTAGACTGAGCATCCTTGCTTAAAGGATTGCATTAATCATGTTGATCCCTATCAAACATGTTCGCTGTTACTAAAAATTCCTACCCACCCCAAACGAATTCTTGTCAAAAACAGATCAGCAGAATTTACCCAAGTAGCCAAAAAGCATCCTGGAATACATTAATATCTCGTGTGGTCGTTAGACTTGTATACAGCTATGCCTCCGTCATAACGTTTCTTTTTTGTTTTTTCTTTTTCCCCGTCCACATCTTGACCTCCTCACCACACACCAACTTGAATCAGATTTAGCACTGAACATGCTGACACGAATGCCTTTCCAATTTATTTACGATTGATGCTGTTGTTATATAAAAATAATAAATACATGACTTCTCTAAAACCGCACGACAGAATTTGACCAAATTTGACAGAAGTCATTATGGTATAAAAGTCGTTCACGTTTTTAGAAAATGTACTGATCTGCCATCAAATAATACCGCTATTCCTAAAATTATAAAAAAAATTTAAACGACTTTTCAATAAACCGTAGAACAGAATTTTGCTAAATTTGACAGAAAGCATAAAGTCAGGAAGGCTTGTGAAGGTTTTGTAAATTGTGCCAATCCGTCATGAAATATTAGACATGAAATTGTCTTTATACCACGCAAAGGTAAAATAAATCCTGCCATAATGGAACAGAGGAAATCATACTAAAAACCAACCCCCCTACTATTCCCCATAACAACTCTACAGTTCAGTATTCCTTCCGTAAAATAGATAGCCTCCTGACAAGACAAGTGTGTTGTAATGACACGGGACGAATTTGGGCTATAAGTACTATCATCGTGGTCACGACCACGGCCAGAGTACTCGAGGTAAAGCGGGTTCCACGCTGCCTGATCTTTGTGCGCGAACAGTGTGTGAACATTAATCATTGGTTCTATCTCGTTATGTTTAAAACTGATACATAGGTATTAGTCGCTCTGAGGAAATTCATATATATATATATATATATATATATATATATATATATATATATATATATATATATATATATATATTTGCCTGAATGGGTAATAAGAATAAAAAAAAAGGGCTTACATAAAACAAACACAATCCCCCCCCAAAAAAAAACAACAACAAAACAACTAGAGACAATATTTGCCTGTGCTGTGGATTCGGTTTTAAATACTCCCCCTCCCAAAAAAGATCCAGACGCTATTAAAATGCAATCAAGACAGACGCAGAAATTGGTTCAGTTAATGTCCGGTTCAAATCGAAATTAACCAACAAATTGGGAAAGAATGTGACGTGTTTTTTATGTATATATTATATGTTTACTTTTGGCGCGTCTCTATAGATTGCATGTGAGCTATAAATAGATGTTTACAACCTTTAAAAGTAACCGTAATAACAAACGTGTACAAGTTTGGGGTGATTTCCCATTGGATGGCTCAGGTAGGTGGGTTCTATGGTGACGTGGGATATTGTAACACGAGTTACTTACGAAATTATTGCGACGTACAAGCGTATGTGCGTATACAAGGACGAGAGCTGATCGATCAGTTCATTCTTTATTTCTATATTCATGTTTTAATGTCAGTCTGCAGATGTGTTAACTGTTGTGTTTACATATAATTGGAGAGGAAACTATTTGTTCGGATTATTCATTTGAAGTTAAAATATTATTCGGGGACAATTTTGAATTTATTCAAAGGACTTCTGGACAATGCCATTGTGAAACATCAATACTGTTGGCACATTCAAGGACCGGGAATTCATTCGGTACACTCGATTCTTTTGCACTTGTGAAGAACTTAAGTATTATTTTTTATTTAATTAATAACTGTTAAGTTCCTCTTAAATTTTCATTTCATAACATTGAGAATGAAATTATTTGTTACGTTTTACAAACTTTGTTGGTTTTGCTTCTTTCTGTAACTTCTTTTAAGACCATAGAATCTTAACACTCTTTAAATGTGTATGAAGTATTGGAAGGGGTAGAATGCTGTATGGAGAGAAACTACATTAAACCTGTTAAGGTACCCGAGTCATAAGAAGTCATATACGCTGATCCTATTCGTTTGAAGCGATCTTAATAACTACAATACAAATAGGGCAAGGTATCATTATGGCGGTAATAAAAGATCGGCCCAGACTGGTTACATACATATACATACATTTGCATTTTCAACGGAGTTCAGATTGGGTACAGATTGACTACACAAAACTGTTGCTGGAGGGAGCGAACTCTTCATATTCCTGGCGAGTGTGTCGGCTGCAAAATGTAGTACTGCAGCTATTTAAGAAGTTGGCAATCCTCTTCTATGCTCGTTCATATTGATTAAGTAAATAAAATACAAACCTATGATTAAACTTGAAAGATGGTTTAAATGACGACAGTCAAGTACAACAAATACTGCGTAGTTAGACTCTTGAACACTGAAATTCACCGAAGAGCAAGTATATAGAAACGAGTGGAGAAAATAGACTAAGCCTAATGACAAGCGAAGAAGAGTTAATTCAAGCATTTAAATTTATTTACAATTGGCGTAAGTCATTATTATGCTTTAATTATCATTGCTACCGACTATAATATTGTTTCTTCCATATCTTTCTTTCCATTTTCGTTGGTCAGTTTTACCAGGATTTGTAGTCCCAGAGCCATCGCCACATGCTACAAGCGAAATTCCGCTATGCTCGTTTTTTGTCGACATTTTATTTTAAAAAAGGGGAATTTCGCCCGTAGCTTTTGGTGACGGCCCAGAGAGAGAGAGAGAGAGAGAGAGAGAGTGGTTTGGTGGGTGGGTGGGTTTAGGGAGATTTGTTATTCGCTTACCCATCCGTATGTTTCTCTGTTGGTCGATTAGTCTGCTGAGAGAGAGAGAGAGAGAGAGAGAGAGAGAGAGAGAGAGAGAGAGAGAGAGAGAGAGATTAAAATATAATCTGTACTTGGAACTTTACAACAACAAAAACAAAACAAAGCATTAAATATAGTACAGTATGTGTGTGCCTCATAGCTAATAAATTTATCGATAAGATCTTGCAACTTTGTATCACTGGAAATATGAATACTGTAGATAAATCACATGGTCAGTGTCCTCGGTATTTTCTTATGTCACTAATGATTAAATTGGAAATTCATCACTGATCTAGAGAGTATAAATGCATTAGCCTATTGTTGAAACCATATATATGCGTATTCAATGGTATCAAATTGCTTTATTCCAACACTTTGAAGCATTTCTCTGTCTGTCTCTGTCTGTCTCTCTCTCCGCGTGTCTTTGCCTCTATGTGTCTCTCTGTGTCTCCGTGTGTGTCTTTGCGATTCTTTCTGTGTCTCTCTGTGACTCTTTGTGTGTGCCTCTATGTAACTCTCTGTCTCTGTCTCTGTCTCTCTCTCTTTGTGTCTATAAGGAGAACATTTATCTTCTCAGGTTTAACAATTAGCACATTCCATGTTTTCAATAGGGAATACGCTCTGATCTCATACCCCGACATAATACAAAGCATGCTTTACATGCATATAGTAAGATCTATAACTTCTCTATCTTCATGTCAGATGCTAATATTCACTGTTTATCGTATTCCTCTGTAATTCTTGCAATCGTCATTACCCTTGCATGAAACAAAAGACCCCTTGAGAAAGATTTTCAACTGGCAAGGACGCTAGCAGTGTAATATTGTTGTTATTTAATCGAATTAAAATGAGTTTTGGAATAAAAACGCACAAAGAACATCATATTCGGCAGATACCTATATAGAACTCTGCTACTGTATCCTATCTATTTATCATTGTAATTGGTGATGCGAACTGTGCAATGGTTAATTGCAAGGATTTAACTTTCTCGTTGTGTTTCAAATATTCAACATCTATACTATCGTCATTAGCGCCATTTTCCGTCCTTGCCTTTTTGACGTTTTTCGCATCCATATCAAGGTTTAATAACCAGCATTAATTATAATGCACGTTGTTTCATTCTTGTCATGTGATAAGTGAATATGTTTTATTTTTTAGTTCATCAGAAACATTGTAATATCCAACAGTAAAATTTATTCTTTGCAATGAAATGGATAGTTTGCCAATTGTATTGTCAGCAAGATTGGTAAAATAGATTTCTTTCTCGGAGAGACGATTAACTGTAATTTAGCTCTTTCGCTATTTATTGACAACAAAAATGCAAAAGTTATTTGCTGTTCGAAGGTCGGTTGTGAACTAGCTAAACAAAACTGGAAAGATCAGCTTGAAAAGTTCTTCAATATCCATTATTGATGGTGGACTGAGTGTAAACTTCAATAATTTTTAAAGAGCATGCCGTAAGAAATAGTAAGGACAGAGGTCAATGTTATATGGTAAATTGTGTTGATAATTTTTTGTTTTCCCGATCAGCATGTTGCTATTTATCTAGTAAAATGTAAGCTATGTATATTCGAATTTAAATTTGTGTCTGAAGGGAAAAGTCTATTTGCTAACATATTGTCGATTGTGGATTGGCTGTGAGCATGGAATAATTAGCTTTACAAATTCTACATTGTCGATGTTTGATAGTGGACCTATAAATAGCTTAAACTGCTTGTCTAGAAGCAAGTTGTATAAAATTGAGAGCAGATGTAAGTGTTCCATTGTAAAAGAGTTAATATTTTTATTATTTAATTTAGTGGACATGTACATATTTATTTAGGTAAAAAGTTATCGAATTGGCCTTGGGCAAAGGACAAAACTTGTTGCGGAGCAACACCGCTACAACGGTGTGCAGACGTTTAGTTTAATTTCCCAGTATTGGGCTGGACGAAGTCCAGGTTTCACCGTTGATGTTTGGATTTAATTCTTGTACTTCGAACAGATTTTTCTGCTGTTATTTTTATACAGTTATTTACTAAATCCAACTTCTTTTACAACTTGATATTGAATAATGTGCAAAGTTCTTTTAAGCGAATGAACACTATTCCTAAAGTAGCAACACTACTACCTATTAGATATTACATTATGCAGACTAAAGATGTTTTTTTTTTTTTTCTTTCACATAGTGTGATTTCAGCATATATTGTAATTTTATTTACTCTTGTTCTATCTTTGAACGTTTTGCTTAAACCTTTTAAATTCATGCTTATGTAATCCATACTGTCTTCTAGGTTCTGCTCTACGTGGATCTTTTGGATTTTCTGTATCTACCTTTTAAGTGCTTTTCCAACCTTGGTTTCATCTTGCTTTTTGTCTTTTTCAACTGTCATTTATTTGACAAGGAAGTATTTAAGACAAATGAACTTAAATCTAATCTTAACAAAGTTTAATTGCAAGAAAGTTTGCAATGTTACCTACCAGTAGTGAAAAATATTGAAATCTAATTAGGTAAAGAAAGAATAGGGTGTCAATACCTGATTTATGTGTGGAGAAGCTATAAACAAACTCGATGAATTTTACAGAACAAATGCTTACTGCAAGCACTGCCATAATGATTAATACAGAAACAATCTAAACGTGGCGTAGAGAAATAAAGAGTACAGCACAGAGTACATAAAAACACAAAGTTACGGTAGTGACCAGAAGTTTAGATTAGCTAACACGTCCAAAAGTTAGAATTTTAAAGCATGAATGCAAATCATTAAATCAGATACAACAGTGAAAGTGCTTTGTGTATAATCTATTGCTATCGGTCGCAGATGGTTAAACGTTACAAAAATCGAAGAAGTAAGTGAAGATGAAACACAGATCACGTTATTCCATGTTCTTCGTTTGATTTGAATATATCGTCATTCGCATAAAGTATTTTGCATTCTGATTCGAGCTTTTTTATCCGGAAATAAGTATGAAATTTAATTTATGATTTTGATAACTCTGTAACATTTTTGGCTATCAAATATTTGAAGAAATCCCACAAAATATATTTGGCATCCACACTGCTCAGTTTAGTTGATTCTGCCAAATTTGTATGACCCACAAACAAATGTTTTTCAGTGCAGTAAGTTTTTTCTTGCGGAATACATTTGCCACTTTAGCTGCTAAGGTGAGTTATACAATTTAATGAATTTAACTCTGTTGCAGAACAAAGTTAATGGATTGTTAATGAAACATCTAGCATCCTTTATCAAATCTTTACAAACATCTTGGAAAAAGCTTTTACTGACTAATCAGTCTGAACGGAAAAATATAAAAGACTATTTTCTTAATTAATACGATTTGTCCTATTACAATTTTTTTTTCCATTTAAATGATTTGCAAATATCGAGATTATCCAAAAGTATTTTTAAAAATAGCTTTGGAAGGATATTCTCTTAGCATGGCAGAATTTATTACAATAGAAAACGAGAGAAACTTCCTTGAAATTTCACAGGAGCGTGTCTAAAAACAACAATCTAACGATTAACAACAGACCAGTTTTGTATCGATCGTTGCTGTCGATGAGGGTAAAATTTGAACAAGGCTTATACTTATTATATGAAGGGTTTTGTGATCTATATGATTTTTCACCTTTGATTACACAATAAAACGGTACTATAAGTGCAATCAGACTATGTTTGAAAAGATTAAATTTGCAACTAGAGAAAAAATTCTGCACACACACCTTTTCTCCGGAAGATTATTGAAGTTCTACTCAGGAATCTAAAAGGATGCGCGCGCACACACAATATATATATATATATATATATATATATATATATATATATATATATATATATATATGCAATAAACTGACAACGAACAGTGCAAAACTAGTATCTTACTAGCCTGAGCGCTTTCGAGTCTTAATGGGTCTTTTTTGAAGGCATATACAAAACATAGACAAGACAAACAAATAAAACAGAAAAACCGTAGTGTTTGCAAAACTTTACGTGGCTGTTTCTACAGGAATTAAACCTTTAAATTTATTATGTTTCAACTAGTTTATTTCAACTTGTTGCGGACACTGGAAAATGTTTGTATTGACCTAGAAATCGATGAGCCATACCGACATCTGCTATTTTATGTTCATTTATGTAAGCGCACGGTTATGTACGGTTTTTCTGTTTTATTTGTTTGTCTTGTCTATGTTTTGTATATGCCTTTGAGAAAGACTCATTAAGAGTCGAAAGCGCTCAGGCTAGTTAGATACTAGTTTTGCACTGTTCGTTGTCAGTTTATTGCATTTATCTTAATCAATCCTTGACACACGTGATCCCTTGCTGGATCCAGTGCACTTGAAAGGACTGTTATTCGCCATATGATTTGTATTCTTTATATATATATATATATATATATATATATATATATATATATATATATATATATTGTTACTTGTAGGCTGGTGCAAAAGTAGCAAAAGAAAAGACTGAAGCCAACAAGCTTTGTAAATTGAACAAAAATGATTTATTTCCCTAGAAAACAAGGTAGAAAATAGAAAATAGGACTTACGGTTTGCGAATATAATCCAAAATATAATCCTAAGGTTGAAAATGTAAGTCCTATCACTAAACAGTTCTAACTGAATCCAGGTTCGAATCTCGATGAAATTCCAATATGGAGGCGATGACGTCAGATTAGGTCGTTGTACTGTTGGCAACAGATCCTCGATTGAATCACAGTTTATAATGTTTCCGTTTAGAATTCCAGAATAAATTTCCACTGAATATCTTTCTCCCAGAACTTTTATAAATATGAAGCACTTGTGTAGTTTTCTAGAGAATGAATTATTAAATTCCAAAACATAGATGAACTTCAAAACAATCTGACATCAACAATAGAATATACCTTGTACCCTCAAGGTGTAAACATACGACTGAATAAGTCTAATACCAACTGGCTGTTTTAAGCCTCGATTTTAGATCACATGGTGGCTCACGTGATGGGTACGTGACACTAATTTGAACATCGCAATAGAAGCGCACAACCGATAGGCACGTCCGCCATGGAACAACTTAGTGAAACTTATTATAAAATTCAATAAAAAAAGTTGTTTATAAATTAGAACTATAACGCACACAGAACATGACCTTGGTAATAGCCAATCGTTCTCTCTCAATGTTTAGGAAATCTATAAGCTAAAAACAGTGCTGAAGTAACAGTTATTTCTAATCGGGTCAAGTTGATTTTCCAAAAAGAATCTCAAATCCAATGAAAATTATCATTAAAATATAATGTAATGAAACAAAAATAAAATAAGAAAGAATTTTATATATATATATATATATATATATATATATATATATATATATATATATATATATATAAGTTACTTGTACACATAAACTAAATATCAACATAACATTTGTCCTCGCCGTGGCAAGAATCAATAACATTCACAATTGTCAGACATTGTTTTCATTCCAATTGACCGTACATTGGGGACACACTACATGTTTGCTCATTCGGAGAAAAAAAAAAGGCCATGAATTCACATACTGTATATCCTTTATCACCGTCGCCCAATATGGTCGCCTGAAATGAGTAACAAAAAACGATTCACGCTCAGAAGGTCGTAGGAGGTTTTGTTACGAATGTAGAACGTCCAGCGTAAGACTAGCAGAATGGATGAGTGTATTCGCTTCATTTCTACAAAATGAAACTTAGAAAGCTACAGTCGTACAATTCTAAATACACCTTATTAGACTAAATGACAATAACCACAAAATGCCATACCTGAGACTTGGAAAATTACAACAAAGAGATAATCACTGAAATCTTTTCCCAGGGAATGTCCTTTAATGTCAGGCTTCAGTTTTTAAGAGATTATTCTCCTTTATATTAATGATTCAGATAAACTTATCATTTTCATGCTTTATATCTGACCCCGGGTGGCCGAATGGTCTGAGATACTCGCCTTTGCATATCACTCACACATTTCATCTCCGTCCGCGTCTGTGAGTCTCGGCTCGACCCAAGTGGATATGTGAGGAAGCTTGCTAGTAGCTTCCTGTGGGTCATGAGTCAGTTGGTCTCCCCGGGTTCTTCTCCCACTAAATATACTGGGCGCCATGTATAGCCTATCAGTTGCTGAAAAGGGGCGTTAAACAACACAGAACCAAACCAAACCACTTTATACAGGGTTCCCGTGGGTACTGGAATAATCGAAAAGTTTTGGAATTTAAAAAATAAATTTCAAGGGCCTTGAAAAGTTGTGAAATTTCTCAAAGCCTTGCAATATTTCGGAAAAGTCATGGAATTTCTGACACTTGAGCTCAAACAATTGATAACTTAATTTCATAGAGCGCTAAGCATCGATTTAAAAAAATTTCGAGCACAGCAATTACGATTGATGAAAGGTTTAATTTCATAGATATTGTGGACTTAGTGGTTCTTGAGTTTAGTGAAATAGCCTTGGAAAAGTTTTGGAAACGTCATGGAATTTAGTTTTGTTAAGTCTGCAGGAACCCCTTCTATATCTGTTCAAACGAGTTAAAGAAATTACTGAACGATCTTGGCGTGGATCCTTCAACATAAAAAATCGCAGTCTCCTAGGTATGAATGACGACCTTCTTTTCTTTAAGTACTTATTTCTGCAACGTGATCTCTTTTACAACTTTTCAACACAGATCGATAAACACGATGTTATGAAAACTTGCATTGAATTTACACAACTCGATAACGTTCATTGGTTTTCGTACGTATAGAAGGCAAAAGCCTGGGAAAGTAATATCAGGGTATGGTCAGATATGTCCGTTAACTCGAACTAATTTTCTAGCCTTATGAAATCATATTTCTTAACTGAGTTTAATATTCTGCATGAGAAAGGTAAATCAAAATCATTATTTATATGGAAATATATGAATTTCCTGTCATCCCGATTAAAATACCCAATTCTGACTGACACGTCAAAAGACAAGAAGAAACTGTAAATTTCAATAAGAACCATTAGCATTTCTCGCAAAGTCCACTGGTTCGATTATTTTAATTATGGTAAAGTTTGTGAAGGGAAACTGTTGAAGGACGCTGGCTCTGTCAATGTCCAAAGCCCGATATGGTGGACATTTAATTAACAGTAACAAGCTGTCGTGTCCAGATTTTAAAATGGTAATAATGTTTTAGTGGAAAATACAGTGACAAGTCTCGGTTTTGAACTTTTTACTTTGTAAGCAGAAGGCGCCGACTATTCTTGGTCATTGACCTGAGGGTCGAATATTTTTTTTAATGTGATTGTCTTTATGTTTGCAGGTATCTGAAATCCAAACTCCACAAAACGAATTAGACCGAATCTTGTCGGGGAAAAAAAAGCAAAAAAAAAAAAACGAACCCCCCCAACCCCCCAACCCCCCAATACAACATAAAAACAAAAAATGCTCAATGATAATCGTTCAACGCGTAGTTGGGGGCCCCGAGTTGCCGAGTGGTCTAAAGCGCTGATCGTTACGGATCACTGCCATCTCACCTCTGTCTGCTGAGTTCGAGTCCAGGCTCGGCTAACGTGGGTACGTGAGAAAGCCTGCCAGTAGCTTCTCGTGGGTCGGTGGTTCTTCTCGGGGTTTTCCAGGGTTCTTCTTCCACCATTAACACTGGCCGCCATGTATAGCCTATCTTGTGCTGAAAAATGGCGTTAAACCCTATAACAACAACAACAACATCAACGCGTAGTTGACAGTTTTTTTTATCGAGTATATTCCGTCAAGAAAATAACCGCTTCAGTGGCCTAAGTGGTTAAAGCGTCCGCTTCGGATGGGGAAGGTTGCGGGTTCTAATCCCGGCCATCATAACAAAGACTTACAAAAAATTGTACTAGCAGCTGCCTCGCTAGGCGCTCAACATCAAGCAGTTAGTGTTAAGACTAGTCGGCCTGGTGTCAAGATAATATGACTGGGTGGGACATGATGCTTCATGTCCACGGCATGATGTCCCATTGCTAGACATCACTATAAAATGCCCCAGTGCAGACGTAGCGAAGTGACCGAAAAAGTGTTAAAGTTGCGTTAAAAATCCATATCAAACGAACCCCCTCAAGAAAATAAAAATACTCGCACGCTTCAATTCTTCTATTCCTAAAGAGCTAATGGCTAGGTCAACCCACAAATGCTCGCCATACCGTAGCCTTCACAACAAGTAAAATCAGGTTTGTATATGTACCGTACGTGCTCGCTTATAAAGTAATTCCAGTGGCAAGCTACACAGATACAGATCTTTCGTCGTATAACGCACAGGCAAACATGGGTCTATGCAGTTTGTAAAATGTAATCAGTAGAAGAAAAAAAAACATGGACCCTGATCTTTTGGCATATATCAAGGTATATATTATCGGAAGTTTTACTCGTGTTATGCGTATAGACGGTATTTACACTGAACTTTGTCCTTATATTGATATGACAATATGGCTCGCAGATGTAAAGGAGACTGCTGTTTGACCTGAAAATCGAATAAATTAAGAGGAACGAGATACACTCGTATGTACGATTCCAGGATTAGGTATTTAAAGTATGTATTTATGTACATTAACCGGTACATATACCCGATACAGGCTAGTTAGCCAGACCTATCTCAAACACCGCACGGCAAGGTTATTTCTGTCATTAGGTCAAGTTTGTTTGTTTTGTGGATTTAACGCCATTTTCAGTACAATATAGGATATACATGATGGCAGGTACCAGTTATCAGTATAGGCGAGCGCCTTAACCGACTCGGCCGCCCATATAACCATTGTTTGACTTAGTTACATGGTGTTAA
This sequence comes from Megalonaias nervosa, assembly GCA_016617855.1. Lineage (NCBI taxonomy): Eukaryota > Metazoa > Mollusca > Bivalvia > Unionida > Unionidae > Megalonaias > Megalonaias nervosa. The sequence continues at coordinate 105,320 of JAECUM010095490.1, forward strand.
AGAAAGTGTAATTGTTACACAATGAACAATCGTTTTTACTAACCTTGTATAGCAACGCAGTCGTTGTAGTCGTAAAGTCCCAAAACTTGCCCATTTCCTGAAACATGATGTCTTAAAACATCACTCACTTTATAAATGAATCATTGCAAAGAAATCTGTCGTCACCGTGTATAAACGAGTGTAACAGTAGAGGTAAGGGGTAGGCAAGTTGTTGACTTTAATTTTGCTATAAGTTTTCATGCTTTAACCACGGTATGTGGAGTCTGTCAACTAAAGTGGATTATCTACACCAACGGTTTAGATCTAGGATTGGAAGTCAACAGATGAAGCTGGAGTTCGTAAACGACATTTTTCTCATCACTAAATTCAACAGCTCATCAAGGTTTGGATCGGTCAGTTTAATGAAGCGCCAGTATATCATCTATAAATTGGAAAACATCTTTCTCTTGTTCGAATGATTTTCTTTTTTTTAATCGGTAGAATCCCAGCACAATGCAGTTGTACTAAATTTATACCTGCCAAAGTTATCTTTTCCTGAATATCATCACATCGTTACATACGGGTCTCTACAACGGTTAAAAAAAGGAGGGACAAATTTGCGAACAATGGGGATATTTAAAAAAAGAAAAATAATGAGATTTATGTAAATTACTCAACAAATAAAACCTTTATTTGACTTAACGTCGTAAATTCAAACAAAAGCATGCTCCAGCCTGTCTTTTTATTCCGGTTTGCTTAGACCTTCGCAAAACCCTGCTCCATATCATAGAGACAATATCAACTTTTATCGATACGACCGTACATATTTGGTATGTTTCAACATAAAACATTAAACAATGGCCATTTTAGAATAAATAAGGAAAAATAAAGAGTCGGACACAAAGTTGGAAAGTAGGAAGTACTACTGCCGCTGGAAAATCTGCGTATGGCGAAGAATCAGTACACATACATCGTATACTTAGGACAGTGCCTTAAAACAACGATTAATTTGACACCCCCCTGGAAATCATACCGCAAATATATATATATATATATATATATATATATATATATATATATATATATATATATATATATATATATACACATTCCGACAAATTTAATCATGCAAATGAAGCTGAAAATGTGTCACAAGATTCTGTTCAAAACGCTTAATAAATATTAGCTTTAGTTTCAGACTGCTTCTTATACTAACTCTCCCGGCCGTGACTGACTGACCCCCCCCCGAAAATCCTGACACACCCCCGCACAAAGTTCTGACTCCCCCCCCTGCAAAAATCCTGGGGACGCCCATG
>JAECUM010095491.1:0-129953 GCA_016617855.1 Megalonaias nervosa
TTAAAACTACCTCTTTTATCCTCAAAATTTACATACCATTACTACAACTACCTCTACTACTACTACTACTACTACTACTGCTACTACTACTACTACTACTACTACTACTAATAATAATAATAATAATAATAATAATTATAATAACAATAAATAATAATAATAATAAATCAATAAGTCAATAAATAAGAATACTAATAATTGCAATATTGTATTTGCGAAGAGATGTTTCTTACTTTGCATTGATAATTGCACAGGGCATTATAATTTATTAAATGTTTACTCTAAATTGTGTGACACTATTTCAGAGATATAATAGTACTCAATATAAACAATGTGGAAGAGCTGAAGAAACGAATAATGCATGTTTTAATGACTATGACTTATTGTATTTTTTGTTCTGATAAATGTCAAGAAAGTCTAGCGAAACTTTTTAATACTATAGATTGACCACTAGATTGGTTGGTAGGTAAAGCAGACAAATACTATTGCAAAAATGGATAAAGAAAGGTAGGGAGAAACACACAATAATTATAGAAACAACAACAACGACAACAATAATGCTGATAACTATGATAATAATAATAATAATAATAATAATAATAATAATAATAATAATAATAATTTGAGTACTTTGGTTTGTTAACCATTTAAATGGTTGCAGCGGTAATAAATTATGGATCCGTTACACAAATACAGGTAGCTGCATGTGTGCATTACAATAGCAATTCTCAAGTTATTTATAGCGGATACATGAAAATACATAAATAAATATTTTATGATAGTTGAAATTGGAAGAATATAAATAATTTTATGCAAGTGGAAATTTATTGTTAAAGCAACAATATGTTGGTGTTCTCCCTGCAAATTATGCAAGGGTAATAAAGTAATATTCTCTTTAACTGAAATTAACACATAAAGTTTTACTAATGTATACTGCTATGCCTATTTGTCTTGAAATTCGCTGTGAATACTTCATTTTTGGAAGCGGCTTAGGGTGTCGTAAAATTGCGAGACAGACGAATACTCCTGAAATAGGCGTGGCTTTCCCTATCGCAGCCATACTTTTTTATGAAAGAAATTTTCCAATATCTACCACCTTTTAAGAAACTAAAAACAACCACTTCTGCATTCACACTCACTCGAGTTTGACTAAGGTTATGATCCAGAATGAATTTTTCTTGACATTATTATTGCTTCGATAACACCTGTCCATGGTAGTATCTCCCTACCTATTGTCTTAGAACTGATTTATATTTGTGTCGAGACAACTATCAATTACTACTCAATTCTCCGCCATTCGCCATATAGATCATTGTTTACCGATATGCCTCCAAACGGCTACTAGGCACAAACAAAGCATTTGTGATTTTCTTACGATTTTCGCCTTATAGATATTGGGCATTACAGAAAACTCTGTAGATCTCATTCAAAAGATCTTAATTTACCTTGAAATATTGTAAAGAAATTGCCACATTAAAAATAGCAAATTACAGGAGAGTGTAAATTTTGTGTAATTTATTTAGATACAAGCCCAGCCATTTCGGATATATCGCCTAAGCATATGTATATGGCAATACAAGTGACCAATGATCAGAAAGGAGGGACGATGTCTGCAGATGTAGAATGGGTAGCAACAGAAAAGGCGGGTCAATATGAAGTTTCCTACGGTTGCAATCCAGATGAAACTGTTGTGTTGAAAACAATTGCAGAACACAGATGCAGACTAATCAACCTACAATGGAGTTCAACTTATACTATTAAGGTGACTACACAGCTGCAAGATGGCAGGACAGTTTTTGATGAACTCATCTTCAACACAGATCCTGAAGTGAAATGAAAGTATTGTAGATGGTATGTTGACGAGATATATTTTAATGATTTATCAATTCACAAAACGTATTTGGTATTAAGTTAAATAGGAAATGAAGGAAGAAACACTTGCAAAGCTTTTATACCACAAAGTCCGGAAACACCTTCAAAATAATTTTACACAACATTGAAGGAAAGAATCCTGGCATATCTGACTTTTTGTTTTTATACAAATGATGCCAATCCAACGCTAAAAGTGGAAATATATTTACACAACTTGACTAAATAAACCGCTCAACATAATTGGAGCAACGCTGACCCAAGGTCCCTGGCATATGAGAATTCATTGTCGAAGAAATGATACTGATGCGCCATAAAATATTGATGAAGATACAAAACCTAAGAAAAACGTGAAACAATTATTTTCATTAGGTATGTAATTGCTAACATCGGAAGAAACGTCAACAAAAGGCATCCTTTTGACCCAGAGTGCTTGCCCAACCACTGTTTGAGTTTTCGAATCGTAGATGTTAGTCAGGTATGCAATCTCAGACCCACTTTGGCGTTTTGTTAATGACACCAACGTCCGTACAAATCAACATGTATTGTATATGATTGTCTTATTCATTTCACTAAGCTACCTTGCTGAATTGTCATATATCGACACGTGGCTATAACAAGAAGACTTTTTACGACGTTTAGTTGGTCACAAATGAAACTAATATCGCTCTGACAGCCAGTGTGAATGCCACAGTGGCCATATCGAAATTCTTGTTGGATTTGGATAAACTTATGTTTATATAAAAAGTCAAAAATAAAACGTACCTTAATGAATGTTTCATAGACGTTCTGAGGATAAAATGAAGAGATGATAAAAGTGGTGCCAATCTGACACGCAATAAGGCTGACACAATGGACTTCTTGAAAGTCTTGGTGACACTAGTCCCCCTGAATGGATACTCGTACTGACATAGGGGTTATCCATACCATGTTTAATTATGTCTGATTGGTTTTAATGAAAATGTTGCCGATTTTATATCCGAAATAGCCACCATTGGCTAATTTAAAAACCTTGTTACTGATTAACAGAATCGAAAAAGAGTTTCATCGTTCAGCGGTTTTAAAGAAGAAAGGGTCAAATCTTTAACGTGTGGACGTTCATTCTGGCAGTTATAGTATCATCTCATTTGAAGAATCATGTTTGTAACCGAGTCTCACATTTAAGACCGCAAATCTTTGTACCAGTTCCATTGTTCTGTGTGGGCATTGACTGCTTTGGATATATTGTAGGATATATAATTACCTTTGGTTTTTGTCATTTGATGAAATCAATAAAGATCATGTCTTTTCAGTTTTAAACAAATATATTTAAACGTAAAACCTGATCACACCAGAGGGACGAGGAAGCGACCATTTCATTGGCAATCTTGTAATTGAGCATTAGAACTCTATTCGCAGAAACCGTGTGTGTAATTTAGATGTTTAACGTAGCTTTAACAATTTTAGTGCTATCGCTACGATATCGGCATTAAGGCAGCTTATAGTAATGTCTAGCATTGGGGCATCATGGCAAACACATGTAGCATCGTGACCCACCCAGTCACTTTATCATGACACCAGGCCGACTAGTTCTAACACTAACCTCGTAATGCTGAGCGCCAAGGGAGGCAGCTGTTAGTATAATTTTTATAAGTCTTTGCTATGCCTCGGCGGGTTTCGAATCCACCTCCTCCCGCATCCGTGGCGGACGATAGAACCATTTAGGCCACCGGAGCGGTTCGCTTCAAAATATTACTGATAGTCTATTTGATTAGCACTAATTATACATCTGTGTATAGGAAATGAATTTACTTTGTCATGATGATAATGCCATCTTGTACATAACTATGCAAGTATATTGCAGCTATGGCAGAACGCATGGCCAGATTAAGAATGCACTAAAGGGAACAATGAATGGATATGTTAATGACTGTATGCTGAAGAAAAACAAGTTACATATACGTGCCAATACATGGTCTTGTTTACATTTTAGAGAAACTAATTTTCTCCGAGTGTATTTCCAGATCACATCAACATTAGGCATTGTACTACAGCAAGCCCTCCATTCTAATCCAGTCCTCCCTAACAAGATGATATATTTATTACGTATATATATATATATATATATATATATATATATATATATATATATATATATATATATATGATAAATCTCTTCAAGAAACGTTTTATTGCTTCTCTTCTTTCTGCTTGTTGTTTGGTCCATAACGTATAATGATTTTAGGGAATGTTCTAGATGTCATGGTGAAAACATCCAACAGCACATATATTAAACAAATATGTTGGGGGTATTATATCGGGATTGCATCCGAACTCACCCACCTTCAGTATATCTATGAAATGTAGTGCAACGACTCAAAAGAGGAGCAACTCATGCACCAGAAACAAATTTTTCGGAAGCTGTTACTAAAGCAACGAAGCATAAACTTTCAAGGAAATTTAACAACGCTTCAAGACATCTGATGCTATTGCATACAAACGCAAAATGTCTGGTCGCATTTGAGTTGGCATAATACTCAGTGATGGATCATTTGAGTTACTTTGGGCCGATACTAAGTTGGAATTTATCTTATCCGTGTTAGCAGATGAATTTACATCTACGCTTACTTTTCTGTTGAGACCAAAACGAACAAAACCATTTATTTGAGAAAACCTGATTTAAAATTTTGAGTTACCATAAAGTCGCACATTGGACTCTAGAAAGTGCTGTAGATCGCAAGCTTCAATACAATATATGTCTGTTATTTGGGGCGCAGGAGATACAAGAGCAGCACCGGTATCTCTGTTCATGATATGAGAAAAGTTTGTGAATCCATGTATGGGCCCATCGTAGTCATGGACACCCAACGTAACAGTGTTTCCAACAATTAGATAACTTACATATATATATATATATATATATATATATATATATATATATATATATATATATATCGCTCATTTGGAAAATACAAACTCTGTCGGAGAAGATGTTATTATGCTAAGGTTGCATATCTGTCCAGGTGTTCCATCGTGTCTCAAATGCGGCATCGGAGTCAAATCACGTAATCAGGTAAGCCGGCCATATGGATCTATTCGTGAATACTGTTACGAATATGTAACTAAATTGCTTGTGTGTTTCAAAATTCTTTTTATTTTATGTTTGTTTCATTACATTTTATTGTAATGATACTTTTCATTGGATTTAAGTCTCATTTCCGAAAATTGGTTTGACCCGATTAGATCTTAACGTTACTTCAGCATTATTTTTAGCTCACAGTTTTTGTAAACATCAAATAATAACGATTGGCTATTTCTAAGGTCATTTCGGCCCGCATGTTAGTTGAACTGTAAACAGTCTTTCTTTTTTTATATATTCTCAGTGTGAGAGTTTGGTTCTTAGGGCTATTCTAGCTACGTGACAATTGACATTTTTTTTATTACTCTGTTCGATGTTAAGAGACCACATGACCCATCTCGCGAGACTGAAATGGGTTTAAATACGCATTTTTAATATCTTTCTGGCAGTTGTGAATAATACCTTGAGGCTGAAAGGTGTTTAGCTGTTGTTATATTAATTGAGCTTTTTATTTAAAATAATTTATTGACCTTGAAAATACTCTTCTTCATCGAAATTCTTGGAAAAAAGACATTTATTGGAAATTTATTCTGGAATTTTATCTGGAACATTATAAGTTGTGATTCAACGAGGAATTGTTGACCTTTCGTACAAAGATTTCACCTGACGTCATCATCCTCCATCTTGGAACCTCGTCGGGATTCTAACTTGGATTCAGTTAGAACTGTTTAGTGATAGGACTTATATTTTTCAATTCTAGGATTCATTTTTGGATTATATTCACAAACTGTAAGTCCTTTTTCACATTTTTACGTGTTTTCTAGGGAAATAAATTATTCTGTTTAAATATACAAAGCTTGTTGCCTTCACTCTTTTCTTTTGTTACTTTTGTACGAGCCTATACGTAACAATACTATAAGGCGCTTAAAAACAACTCGATACATGTGACTACACAGGCAACTGCGACTGCACAGACATATAGACATCTACAAGAAATAATAGCCAGTATTCAAGCTATTGTAGTTCCCGATCCTGTTAAAATGCAAAAATTAAAACAAGTATTTGACGGACGTATTAATTAGAGATGGTTTACCTTATATAACCATGTCTATTGTGCTTCAGTTAAAAGTGATCGCACGGCAGCGTGGAAAAATAAAATGTCGTTTGCGAAATGCAGACATATTTGAATTATTGAGACCCGTAGTTGCTCCCGATCAACCTGCTCCAATGGATGCTGCAATGATTGCTAATCCAACACCGGTTGCCACTGCAATAATAACAGCAACTGTACAACAACTAAACCAATTTGCACTTGAGCGTATAAAATACGAATACCAAGAGATGCAAGAAAAGCTGACATACCATATTAGGTGCTCATGAACAAAACTGTCTTCGTGATGCAGAAAGGGTCTTTGGGATGAACAAAAACGTCGTACATCTAGTATTGCTTCTGAAATAGTTGAGTATGTTCGTGACCGAGCACAGCAACCACTAGTAACTGAATTCAAATTTCAAACGCGTCGAGTCAATTACAAAATCACGTGGCAATTATCCCACCAACATGCAAACCAGGTAAAGGCTCTCGACAACTGTTAACCAATATGATTCCTGGAATCAAATCGGTGTTACAAATCTTTGGTGACCCTGGCGTTAAAGTAAATATTGTTCTAACGGCGTATTTGGTTATGCCACTTAGTCGCGACAATGATTCTGTTAAAATTACTAGACAGTAGATTCACAGCGGAGCCCGCACAAACTTCAAACCGTAGTGGCACCAGTACCATCAATGATGAAACTGATAAAGTACTGAACAGATTATTCAAACGTTGGATAAACACACCATATTAGGATCAACATGGACTCTCGAATAATGTGCCCAAATCGAGATACATATCTTACCGTATCAACCGTTTCGTGGAATCAGTTACATAGCAACACCAAAGTAAGTTCCCCCAATGTCAGTGATACACGTAAAAATTTTGATAACCGATGTTTTGAATGGTCAGTTTTGTCGACGTCATAACCGACTAGAGATAATCAAGTCCTCACTCGAAAATATCTACAGCACCTAGGTGAACGCAGTTTTAGGGATATTGAAGTTCCCTTGCAGGTTAGAAAAGGCCACACTGAATAAATTTGAAACACTTAACCCTGGTAAAGCGGTTAATCTTTTCACTCGGGACAACGGTTGTTTTCGACATGCCGTATCCTGATATGGACAACATCAAATAATCTAGATTGATATGTTTTTGCAGAATGAAATGTAAGAATCAGAGTCGGTATCACACTACCTATAGATAAAAATCTTGCCCGGCTGCTTAACCGACACATCAAGCACACATATAAGAACTTGCCTTGCAGATGTAACACGGATCTATTTAACATCAAACAACTCCTTACCTATGATTCCTTAAACTTGGTGGGATTAGTGTAAATCCGCGGTGAACAATAATGCGGGAACAAGGCAAACACGTTTTCAAATTTACTGTAGTGCAAAAGAAAAGACGAATGTCCCTTATATCATCTACGCGAATTTTGAATGTCGCAACTTTTCATTGGTGGGAGCGGCCAAGAACAATCAAGCAACAAAAGTCGCTGAACAAATCCCATGCATGTTCTTATGCATCAATCTCATTGATAAGCTTGATACACAACAACATGGAAAAACAATACATGACATTTCTGCCTGCTCAACTACAAATCATCGATTCGTTGCAGTTTTTGAATTCGCCCTTGGAAAGTTAGTGAGAAATCTAACGGCGGAGAATTTTTCAATCACTAGTCGATACTGTACAATCTCGTCGATACCCGTTAAATATTTCGGTAAAAGTTGACTCTCACGCAGACAAGGTTTGGTCCGCGTTCGAATTCAAAAACGTGGATGACTATCACAATCTGTATCTGCTCACTGACGTATTTGTTACTCGCGGATGTGTTTGAGAAATTTAGTCATAATATTATGCACGTGTACAAACCCGACTCTGCACCTTACTTCCCGTCACATGGAATGACTTAGGTTGTATTGTTGTGCAAACCAAATGCAATGTGTCGTCATCAACACTGGCGGCAGATACTTCTTTGAAGCTGATCAAAATTGCCTCGAACATTTACTTGATGCACACAAAAATTATCGGGGCCCCGAGTGGCCGAGTGGACTAAAGCGCTCACCGTTACGGATCACTGCCATCTCACCTTTGCCTGCGTGGGTTCGAGTCTCGGATTCGGCCAATGTGGGTATGTGAGAAAGCTTGCCGGTAGCTTCTCGTGGGTAGATGGTTTTTTCCGGAATTTTCCCGGGTTCTTCCTCCACCATTAATACTGGCTGCCATGTGTATCCTATCTTGTGCTGAAAAATGGCGTTAAACTCTACAACAACAACAACAACAACAACAACAATTATCCACTGGCACCTGAAGCGTTGTCTCTGACAGGAATGTGGCTGTCTCTTTATCAGTGCGCAATCGTGAATGAATTCTCTGAATGTTCTAAATTAGTGTGAAGTCTTAGGACTAAGCACAATTATCTAATATACGTAAGAAATCTCCAGGTATATCTGCGATTGGATATATTTGTGATCAAGATCCAGTGAGTGTTTAGATTTCGCCCACACTCTTGGAGTTCCCTTTATATCCAGATGAATACGGATGTGAGAACGAAGGCTACAAATGGGTCCGAGGACTTGTTGGTGCTCATGAACAATGGTGTATTCAGGAAAACCATGGAGAATTCGCACAAACGAATCCACCTAGATCATGCCCATGATATTGAACAAGACACATTTGGAAAGCTCATCCCTTACCGAGCGTTTGAGTCTAGGAAGAGTTTTGATGGTGGACTTATTGCCGCTCACAGAAAAAAGTCAAAACTAAAGCTGACAATACCAGTTCTGTTGGTTTGTCTGTCTTGCTCATTCAATCGTACTACTATGACAAGATCAAACCATTTTATCAGCATGACGTCAAGATGCTGTGCACGGACACTGAATCGCTGCTGATGCACAACACCATAATGGATATGTACGCGGACCTGGCACAATCATGTTTGGCAAATTAATTTTATACCAGCGAGTATCTGAAAGAACATCCTTTGTTTAGTAACACAAATAAAATCGTTGTTCCTAAGTTCAAAGACGAATGCTTGGAAAAACAACCCGAAGAGTATGTGGCACAGAGACATAAATGTGCTCAATTATTGTGAAAACTTCTCAGATCCATCATGGAACCAGCAAGATCATAAAGAAAGCGAATGGTTTTCCACGCGTGGTTGTACGGAAAGATCTCAAATACGACATGCATGTGGAATGTCTTCGAGACCGATGTGAATTCTCACACACGACAAATATGATACTGTGCCAAAACATCACATGTTTGTTTACCGATGCACCAAGGTACGTTTGTCACTGCTTGATACCAAGCGATCGATACTCCCCGACCGAATGAACATCTACTCGTTTGGCCATTATGCTCTTGTGAATGAACTTACGATAGTGATTCACAAAGCGATTCAGTAACATGTTAACGCAGTAGCTGGTAGCAGTTCCGTATTTGCTCGAACAGATTGCAATTCCTCTCGCACAAATGCTCAGCTGGGAGGCATTGGTCCACCCGGTGAATGTCCCAGTGGGTAACGTGGTTGTTGTCTTGCAGTATCAATCCGTAGACACATCGGCAGACCACACGAGGTCAATAGCAGATGAATACAGGTACACAACAAATATTTTCGAGTGGTTGTAATGGTATCAGCTGTGAACTCATTCTCTGATTTTAATCAATCGTGCGTGTGATTTCATTGTTTAGTGTAGCTATGACTATTGGAAGTCGTGCAGCCCATTCATGCAACCGTTCAAATGTCCAATGAATCCGAGAACTCATTACAGATTCCTGTGCATATTGATGACCAAATTAAATCGTTCCACAAGTGCCTGGTCATGTTGAGATGTCCTACACGAACTCGCACACGATGTTTTGTCAACAACGCAGCAACAGATGCGAGAAATTCTTTACTTGGATCCACTTGCAACAGATGAGATTAGTAGTGCGCGTGCATAAATGTTTTCAAGTGCACCTGCGAGACGTGCAGAATCTTTTGACGTCAGTGGCTCAGCTTCTTTGTACCTGCTAGCAACATTGTCAATGGCTAGCACGTACATGTAGGTGCGTCCCTTGACACGATCAGCCTAATGAACCGCATCAGGTGCTTGAACTTAAAACCATCCACGTGAAATCTTTCTTGGTACTGCTAAGTTAATTTGCCACAGAATTTGTTTAGCAAACCATGTTCGAGCAATCCCTGCTAAGTTAATTTGCCACAGCATTTGTTTAGCAAACCATGTTCGAGCAATCCCATGACTGACCTTTGCCACACTTGCTAACTTTTCCACAGTGGCTTAACCTCTGCAATACCCACCCGGACTGTAGAATATTTTTGATAATTACCCGCTTTTCGTTTCCTATGTTTGACAAATGCTATTTACTTTTAATGAGAACCTCCATGTACAATCTTGGTTTTCGTGCCTCATTTCATGACCCATCTTTCGATTCGTTCTTCAAGGGTTAGATTCATCGTATTAAATTCATGAACGAGATACACGTCAGCACGTTTATATTGCACGAATATGTTTTGATGCTTGATCCGCACGGTCGCGTCGTTAACACGCGGCATCAAAGTGGCTGATAGATGCTTCAACGCCCTTTGCTGGTTGTTGGAATCAAGTCGTACATCCATCCGTGCACCAAGTCTAAATGAATTACATCGAAGTACATCCTTTTCACTAGGGTATTTAGTCCAAGGAATACCTGGTAATTTTGTTGTTGCAGTGGGGATATCACCGCCGACATTTTTCTAATAAACGTGCGGCACCTGTTTTGCTACGATATCGTACACAATATGAAAACGTGATCGTATTATATATTATATTATTCAAAGCATTACGAGAAAGGAAATTCGCATTTGCTTTTAATGTCAGGGACATCTCCGCAAAGGCAACACTTGAAACGTTCAAGCATGGTGATGGAACGGAAAGTGCCCTATCTCCAAACTCGATTCGTGTGCTGATCATCGGCCCAGTTGGATAAGGAAACAACACAACTGTTGCTGACTATGATTTACAATGACGGACGTGGGATCGGTTGCACATGATTGCGCAGTCAGCTGATGATCAACCGTGTTATGATGTTTCAAAAGACCTCCAAAAAGCGTTGTATAATTAAAGATCATCGAGAAGCTGTTGTAAAAACAACGTTAATTTCTTTACCACCATCGATGAAGCACCCACCTTTAATGATCTGGATGGAAACGGAAATAATCTTGAAGAAATCGGAGAAAACGTTGGATTAATTCCTAATTACAAACGTGTACATGATGAAGACGTTAGAGAATCGGTTCCAGGATAGCGCACGTGTCACCCGAGCACAAGTCACAGATGCCAACACCGGTTCAATACTTTAACAAAGACGCTCGACATGCTATCTTCAAAAATCCTGTATATGTCGCTCTTAACAGACCCAGCAACAGGAAAGAGCTCATGATAAAATACGATCAAAGACAGATAACAAATACATAAACACTGAATGACCTAAAATGGTACTAAAGGTGTTCAATGAAAAGCAAACAATGTGCCGGTAATCGGTGGATCCATTTTGTGAAAACGTATAAATCTTTTGTGAGCGGAAGAACTGCAAAATTAATGCAGAGACTATATGGAATTATATGTGCCTCAACCAGTAATGCATCTACGTCCGCATTGACAATAACTTCCGAGAGACCTTGACCCCAGATATGCTGCAGAGGAAGATCTGCAACGTATGCAACAGAAAAAAAAAACACAAAAAAACAAAAACAAAAAACAAATACCTATGCCTCTTCCAGCAAAACCCAAAAGCAAATGGCCTATCGAAACCGGCATAAAAGAAAACATCCCAAAGCAAGATCTTCCGCAACCTCAGCAGATGAAGTATAACGGAACAGATGGTATCTACAACAGCCAACTAGTATCCAAACCCAATTGCAACTAAAATCGCAGCACCGGGAAATAAACAAATGCAAGAGTGAATGGAGAAATATCTAAAAGAAGGAAAAGGCCTTGGTGGAATATGTAATCCTAAAAACCTCACTGATTGATTGCAAACTGACGCATGAACTTGTTGAAAATATCAGTGATGTAAACGATAAACGAAGTTCGTACACCGATGATGAGTTCTGAACGATTGAGACGCTGAGTGTTTTACGTGAAATCGATGCTGAGATGCAGCAGATTGTTTTCATACAATACAGAGTTTTACCTCGAGGATAACAGTCTCATGAACGAAACCAGAACTTTTTCTGCACCTGGAATCGTGCACACGTGTGATTGCAATAGCATCGCTGCGAGGTTATTACAGATGAGATAATATCCGACTGGAACCGGTTGGTTGTCTGCCCGCAAACATCTCGCTTGTGTTTTCGATGGATAATGGTGCAACAGAACAAATAGTGGATGTTCCATCGAGCGCATATGACATAGAAAAGATCAATGAAGAAATTTGTCCTAGATGTTTGCTGCGCACTGGTGAAGTCTCAAAAATTTATATTCGTGAACGTGAACCCAAATTCATTTCTGTCATCTCGATTCAGTCTGCACCGTATACGGTTGATATTGGAGACGGTAGTCAATAAGATCCATTTTAAGCTGGTCTGGCGATATTTCAGATGACAACAGAGTTGTGGGCGCAGGATATCATATCGCGCCTGACATTGTGAGGTTTGCCTCAACGACCCACTTAAATTTAACTTGTGACGCTTCAATTGGTAGTTATAAAAGCTTGTCGGATAACGACCGGCGCAGCCTTCCAGGTTTATAAACGTTCTGGCTTCACACCAAACGTGGAAACAGGTCAATTGATATCGACTAGACCCGCAGAACCCGCGTATATTCAATGTCATAATTATCGTTTGACACGTTCCCTTTTCCCTTGTGGATCAAGTCATTCAAATATTTAAATATAAAATGACTGTGTTATTTGGACATTTAAGACTTGTAGTCGTTGTTAACGTCAGAAAACCCTTTTAATCGACATATTAGGGAACTTGCCTCGGTGATGTTGTTTATGGATTGTTCATGGGAGCACCAAAAGTGATTGGGGTTCTGATCTTGTCCGCTGCACCAATCGCTAAACAAGCTACAATGTGAGTCGTGATAGCATCAAATGTACTGCTTAAAGCGTTTACGTTACCAACAACAGAAACTATGCCGTCTGCGGTTGTTAAAATCATTAATTAAGCCGCTCAACAACGCTTGTCAGATTCTGCAATTGAAAATCTGGTAATTGGAAGTGGATTACTATTATGGACGTGAGATGTATTAGACAAAATCAATAATGTATTAGTGTAATCTAAAGTTTAATTATGGCTGTGTTGAAAGATATATCTGATCCAGCATTTGATATGGATGCAGCGGTGTTAATGAATCGAAGTAATCGCGATTGTCAGTATTATTCGTACCGTCAGAGCCCACACTCAATTATGCATAGAATTTCAACTGCAGAACAAGTCTAGACTTCTCATTCCATGCGAGGCAAACAAGGGTATTGAGTGAAGACTTGTATGCCAAAACAGTGCCAATTACGACGCCAATGTCCAAGTGCGATTTGCTAACAATGTAATCAAGGCGTTGTTCAAAAATGCGTGTTATTCCATCGATGGAAAGGAAATCAGATCTATTCTACACAATGTAGACGTAGCCAAAACGATTCTGGGACACGCCAGATACAACGATGATACTGCAAAAACAGCTGGTGAAGATGCAACAGATCACGCAGATCACAGACCATATGCTATTTGCAATATCAGAAACTCTGCATGAGATGGACAAACGCCTATTATAATTAACTCTAATCTAAATTGCAATCTCGGTTTTTAACAGCGTCGATCACAATTCACCTATGAGTAATTGAGGGTTTTGTGAGCAGTTCCCCTCAGTCACATATTTGGATTTTTCAAAAAATGTTCGCAAAGTTATGTTTGCAGCTGAACACACAGTCACCTTATTCCTCCCGAAAAACGCAGACGATGCAATGTGGCCTACATGAAGTGCTGCTGGTACAGTTGTACCAGAAACGTTAAGATTGTAGATGCCTGTTATCCCCTTCATTAGGTACACGATTACGTCTTTTGTTGTTTATGCAATCGGGAACCACTATAACGTTGTCATTGCATGAACACACAACACAAGCACACCCACCAACTGCTATTGTGGGACAGTTTAGATGGGAAAAAATATCCAACGTCATCTTACTGCACCTAAATATGTGCTTGTGGCGTTTCAGCTAACAGAGAGAGATAATAACCAAGATCATAACAAAATGATATTTAAATACTTAGGAGTGACTGAAGTTTATTTGCGGCTTAACGGTCATCAGGGACCCTCGAAAGCACTTTTGCTTCACAAACAGACACTCCACATATTGCACATCATTGTTTGTGGTTGCATATCGACCCAAATTCAAAACATCGATACTGGTTTCTCACACAGTACCCGACGTATTACTATTCATAGGAATATATGGAGTTGATCAGTCAATCCGATATCGACATGTATTTGCATATACGTGTTAGTGACGCTGTTGGTAGTTATCGATGTTTTACTGAGAGACTGTTTGACAAGATACTGTTGTGCAGGTGGTCTAATGAAGGTTTTCAATGCTCATGTAGAAAATTCATAATTAAGACTGTTACGGATTTAAATCACGACGTAATGGTCTGCCTTAGTGAATGACATCGTTGAGTTGTTTTTTTTAGTTTAACAGTATCAAATCCTGGTATTATAAATGTTTGTAAATCTTTTTCTGTTATTTTGTAATGATCAAGAAATAATTGCTTAGTTTCTTATCTGATAAAATATTTCCATTGACTTTAGTCGCAGCATTTATAATACTTCGATTGGTGACGTATAAATCAAATAAGATCCCATTTAAATGTTTTATTGTTTCAACCATCTGATTTTTTACACCATCGTCATAATGTTGTGATAATGAAATAAATAAACTTCTTAAATCATTAAGTGTTTTATCGTATTCAGGCTTAAGAAAATCTAAAAACATTTTTAAAAATTCTTCATCAACAATCTCTCTATCAGTCTTTGTCCTGGCGTCTTTGATGACATTAAATGCTGAACTAGTTATCTTGGGGATCCTTTGACCGTCAAAATCGGTAAAGTAATATCTATCGTTGCTTTATCTAATTCAAATACTATATGAAGCCATTCATCTTTATTTCGATATTCTAGACGTTTTATAAATCTTTTTTCCGTTGCGAGAAATTCATTTTTGGTTGGTTCTGGAATTCCATTTGACCTTTGGTCTAGGGGAACATCAGGCCATCCTAACACAGATCTGATGGAACTTTGATAAATATCTACAACATAATCAGGGGAATTTATTTCAATCACCGCTGATAATGTTGGTTCGTAAACAGTGATTGCTATTTTGGATTCTTTTCCTGTAATATATTTAATTCTGCGTTGGAACTCATCATTAATCTGTTCTATTTGATAACTGCCGGTTGAAATTCCAACAACTTGCCAATCAGGAGTTCCATCAGGTTTATTCTTATTCGCAAATACAAGTGAATTGTTTGCTGGTAGTCCACCAAACGATTTTGACCTGATATTTGGCCAGCTATGATAAACCCGTAATTGTGCTAATGCTATTTCACTTGCTGAAATTGTATTTGGAAAGTTAACGCTAAATTCAGGATTGGTCGAACTTAATGATATCATAGTAGTTTATGACGGCGTTGTATTAGTGACGATCTGTCGTAATAGTTCTAACGCTGACATTTATTTAAAATACTCAGTTATTTAATTATTATTTTAATAGAACGCACTCTCGGGAATTCAACCTTCATTCTTATCACAGGTTACATTATCACTAGAATCGCTAGAGAAGGCGTTGCGTTCCATTCTAAATGCTTCATCGTAGGTTTTCGTTATCGTTGCGAACTCCTCATCAGATATTTTACCATTGCTGAGATACGCAGAAAGATGATAGTTTAGAATAAGATGTTGTTGCTGTGTGTAATTTTATTATATACTCGTGTAATTTATCATTTGTACACGTAGATATATTCTTAGCGATAATATTAAGAATACCTGCGATAATTGTTGAAGTTGAAACGACAATTGTTACAACTGCAGGTGCTGTCATTGTTATTGTTGATAATAATAATCCGGTTCCAGCAATAACAGCGGAAACTGAGTAAACAATTATATCAATAACAACCATACGTCTGCGATATTTTTTTACTTTTACTGTATAATCGTCAATGATATTTTTTAGTTTGCTTTGACACTCACATACCTGAGCGTATCTGTGACGTTGAACGTCGATAAGTGACTCAGTCACTCGATTCATTATACAATTACAACGTCATTTAATTAAGTAATTAAACAGTTTCAGCTACGAATTCCAGGCACCACCAGTAACGTCTCTTGGGCATTTCCGTTGATGTTAACGTAAACGTTTCTTTGATGTCCTTGGTTAGCATCACCAGTAGAGGATTATGATATACATTCGGTGATGATGAAGTGGCTGCAGTAATTTCCAAACCGTACACAGATAGCCTGTATAACCCAGTTACTTCTGCAGTGTGTTCGAGAGTGTTATCGCGCGGTGTCCACGTTGATGATCCTGATGCTACTGTGTACACGATATTTTTAATTTGTCCGTGTGGAATTTTAATCAGATTAGTTTTTTGGACAATACTTGGTATTCCGTTAATAATGTCGTTGAGTTTCATGTTAATTTCGGAGAGTTTGATATCAACAGTTGGTGGAGTTCCAAAAAAATCATTAACAGATCTGTTTATGTTTCTACGAAAATTTAAGAAAATTTGTACGTTATTAGTAAAATAAGTATTGATTGTAGTCATTTCATTATTGATTGTAGCTAACGAAGTTGTCATAGGAATTTCCTTATCGTCTACATATTTCTTCGTTGCAGCGTCGAAATCTGATTCTGGTGTTCTACGATTATTAACACCATTATTATTCATGTTGAGAAATGCACGCATTATACCACCGTTGACCAATACGTACTTAGATTCTTGATCATCGACGTATTTTTTTTGTTGCTGCATCTGTCTCTGCGGCTGGGTTTCCAAGGTCTATAATTTTATTTCGATTCATAAGAATGTGACCCGTGAATGAATCACCAGCTCGCTTATTAAAATCGTTAACTGACTTACCGGAATCTTGTATTTTACCTTGATCAGAAAAAATAACGATATTATTAATAACCGCAGTGGGAATTCGTATAAGAACATCTAACAGTTGTATATTACTCGTTTTTAATCGTCCTTGTTTATCCTGAAAAACAATGACTTCATTTTGATCCACACTTGTGATATTTAATAAATCATCGATTTCATTTCTGAGCTGATCAAGAGATGCGTATTTAGATAAATCGACTTGCTGCTGAGCTTTGCGAGAAGATCTTCCATAAATATCTACCATTATATTTACTGATATCTGTTTACGTGTGACAACGTAGTATATTCATGCACGACTTTATGAGGTGGTGTTGTTGATTTTGATACAGCATCAAGTACAGCGAGTACTTCTCGACCACATATCGGTGGATCCGTTATTTTTTGTGTTGGTAATGTTGAATACCAAATTTTAGAACGCATCGAATTCTTACTTTGCATAGCAGTACTTACGTATTTTAGAAGTTCTTTTGGTGGTGCCAGTCCATACGAATCAAAATAAATAATTCCACGTGGATCAATTGCATACGCCACCCAATGAGTGCTTGGGCCAGAGTTTTTATCGAGATTAATGATACCAGTTTCTTGTCGCATTGCAACGGTAGGTAATTGATCACGCATAAAAACTCCTCTAAAGTTTTTTATATTCAGTTGCTTAGCGGCATTAAGTAAATCAAAATTGGACATAGGGAAAATTATCGAATTCGATGACGAAGTTACCGGGGTAATCTTAGACCTTTTCCGTACCATGAATACGGGGTCCCTGGTAATCTTAGACCGCGACCGTATGCCGGGCCTGATAATCTTAAACGGCCCGGCTGTGGAACGTTTGGTGCTCTTAGACGACTTCCGCGTTGTTTTGCCCGTGATCTTTTGTTTAATTTTTCTGTGTGCATAATTCCTTGACCCGTTGCTTTCTTTAACGCCATTCCAGCAGCTGTTCCAACAGCGCCTAATGCAGCTGCTTTTGCAACAGCTGGGGCTGCAGCGGCTATTATCGCTGGTAACGCGGCAAGAAGTGGAAATATGCCACCCGTTTTAACGATGTCTTTAATGACACTCGCAGAAAGATTAAGTTTTATACCTTTATTCAATTTTTTTGCTTCATTGAAATGCTTATGCTGGCGTTCTGATAATGATAGCTTATTCGGACCACTCGCGATTTGTTCTCGCTTTAGTGATATTTTTGCCGCACAATTATTTTTTGATGATGATTGTAGCTTTTTAATCTGACCAGGAGTCAGACTGACATTAACTAGATGTGACATTTATAATTATTATGCGCGATCTAATTACATGTTTTCTATTGGGGCATCAATAACTCTCATTCGTCCACCAACACCTTCAAGTAACCTTGTTTTGTCGCTGAGTATAACAGCGACAGCTCTGTAATTAGCAATAGCTCCTCGGTCCACGCGAGCTCGAAAATATATGTCAACGACTGATTGTCTGAACAAATCTAAATGTTCCAGCGAAAAGTATTAAATCGGATATAATGTTGTAAAATCTAGCTGTGATATTTGTAAACCAGTATCAACATTTTGATCACGCCCCAGGAATGTCATTAATCGATGATATGCTCGTGCTACATGATTTAGATCGAAATTTAACAAAATATCCTCGGATGGTTCTTGATATCCGTTTATTCTCAATGAAATTTCAGAAACACCGAGTTTATCAAATATCATATGACTATTATTTTGATTGTTTAATCGTGCATGATTTTGAAGCGCAATAAATATATGTCTTGGAGCAGAAACATTTTGCGCTGATGCTATTTGCCAAGTAAATAAACCATTAATGTTGCTCTGCACAGCATCTGTGGTCATTGTCAACCATGATAACATCGATTTACCACCTTGACTCATAAAAGAAAGTAAATGTTCTTCTTCAGGTATTGTTGGAGTCATTACTGGCATCCATAGAGAAAGTTTTGTTAAATTTACTTTTCCAACATGTTGTGCTGGATTAGCTGCTGGTACAGCACGCCATATTGCATCATCGTCGGTACCTTTTCTTATAAGTACAACTGTATGCTTGGCTCCGAAAATAACTTTTCTAACATTTCTGCAAAATCCAAATATATGTGATAATGGAATTGAACGCGAAAATAATCTTCTTCCACCTCGCAACATTGATTTACGTGTTGCAAATCCTAAATTATAATTTGGATTCATTGTTGTAACTGAATCCCCAGCTAAATTTAGTGTTACATTTCTATTTTCTGGATGATCAGTTGTATCCTTTGCAAACATCATTCATGAACCAGCTGATCTTGAGTAATCATCACTATATCGCGCAAGACCAATTATTGTTGTAGCTACATCAACATTATTTTGAATTGATTCAATTTTTATTCCATCAATCATGTATATGGCTCTTTTGAATAACGCCATAATACCATTGTTAACAAAACCAATCGCATAATCATCAGCCATCGCAGCATTATTATCATCTCGCAATATTTCACCTTCGACTTCAATAAATGCTTCAGCGGGTAAGAGATATCTGCTTGTATCCTGAACCCGTAGTTCAATTCGTCCACGCTGATTTGGCTCTCGTGCGTCATAAGAATAATATTGATAATCGCGCACAGATTCATCTTTTAAAACTGCTGCGTCCATGTCAAACGCGGGATCAGATATACGCTTGAACATATTTATTATTATCGTCTTCGTCTAACTCGAAGGCCGCTTCCTGCTACCAGACTAGCGGTTATATTTTTTTCTTTTTCTAACCCAACATTAGTGTTGGTAGCCAACTCCGCTAGTTTTTGATTAGCAGCTTGATTTATTATTTTACTGACATTTGCGGGCATCACTTCAGTGCTGGCCAGTTTCACTGGCTGAGGTTTTCGTCGTATTAATCGCGCTAGTCTATCCTTGATCGCTGAGAATGCTTTGCTAGCAACATCACCAACAGCGCCAATAACTTTTTCACGAACAACGTCAATAGCTTTCATTCCTAGTTGCTTTGCAAGCGGTATTGCTTTTGGGGCTATCCTTCTAAACAGACCTTGAACAACATCACCTAGTCCATCTCCGTAGGTCGTTTTGTATACTGGTAATCGTGAATTTATTACCCTGACCATGGTCGGTCTATGAGTATTATGTATGATCATATTATTATTAAGTGATTTTATCACTAATTGCATCTAATTACATACTCAGTCACTATGATAATCATCGGCGATTTCATTAATAAGGGACCGAAACGCATTAATATCCATAACACCACCTGTAAATGATCATTTACAAATATCAGCTGCTTCATTAATAATTTCTGGGGAATTATTGCCAGCTCGTTTTCCTCCCATGAGAATTTCTAGTCGATCAACATCAGCAAGGACGTTATTGGGACAAGTAATAAGACCACTTCCTAAACCACTTCCAGTTGCGCCAGGATCTTGATATTCTTCCTCTATTGTTCTAACTGGTTGTTGTGATGATTTCAATCGTTTCATCATTATTTTGTGTAGTCGTTGTGATCGTTGTGGTGATGGTTGTAGTCGTTGTGATCGTTGTGGTGATGGTAATTCAAATTGTTGTGGTAGTGGTGGTAGTAATCGTGGTGATCGTTGTGGTGATGATAATGGTGATAGTAATTGTGGTTGTGGATAATCACGAAGTGATTGTGGAAATTGTTGAACTTGTTCTCCGAGTGTTTTTACTGGTTTCTGTAATTTAAATTGTTTAACTCTTTCGCTTTCTATATGTCTGTGTACATCCTCATCAAATCTATTAAAATTAATATCTTCATCATATCTAATTTCTGGAATACCAGTATAAATGCGATATACATCCCTAATCCAATTGGCAGAGCTTACAGATTTAACATGTTCTGGTTTTACATATTTTTGTCTTTCATAATGTCCAAACGCGGCAATATCAGTTAATTTTTTTGGATCCCTGATAGCAGCAATACCTTCAGGCGTAAATTTATCTATTATCTTAGTTCTTGGTTTAGGTTGTTGTTGTTGTTGTGGTTGTGGTTGTGGTTGTGGCTGTGGTTGTGGTTGAGCTGCTTGAACATGGCCAGCAATATCAACAGGCAATGTTTCAAGAGCTCTTTGTGTTGCCTCAGTTGCTGTAACAATTTTCTTTGTTGGTTCGACAATCGGTTTAAACAATTGTTCTGCACCTTCTGCAAATTCCACCTGAGACTCCTGAAAAGCTTGTAGTTGTTGTTTGACTAAATCACGGACGGGTAAATATTTTTTGATTGCCTGTGGTCGCTCTCGAGCTAATCTAGCTGAGTGTGGTTCTCGAATCATTATTGATAATATCTATAATTGCTGTTTAATTTACAGCAGCAGAGAGGGTGAACGACCAACGTTGAGTGACCAACACGTAAAATAAACACACCATAAAAAAACCAGCGAGTCAGAGATAAAGTAACGAGATAATCGAACCCTAAGAAATCTCACGTCAGTTAGAGGTTGTGGTTTAACGTCGCTGACCTTAAGATTTCCTTTTCGTAGAAAGGCTTATTTTTTCATAAATAATGTCTCAAGCAAAATGGTCTGTTCACCCTCTCTGCAGCTAATGTTAACTTTTACTAATTTTTTTACAAGATCAGTTTAGTTTGCTTAATATTTCATGCCATTTAGCTGCATTGTTAAGTTGAATTTTGTAAAACCAGCTATAAATTTGACCTAGATCCTCGGCTGAAATGCTTTTCATTTCTATAGACCGATGCATAAATATGACATCTTTTCAAAACCATCAGCAGATTAGACCGACATATCGCGAGTGGTGAAAAGACAGGGTAGTATCCCGTGTGTCCAAAAGTAGAAATTAATTGAACAGAATGTTCTGGCGACAGTTGCCGCTTATCAAATGGCAAGCATTGTAGTATTTTATTTTCGTCAATCGGTCGAATTCGGCACGCTTTTTGAGCCAATGTTGGTGACGGAAACCTTATATGCGAAGAAAAGCCAGACAGCGGTGAATATGCTCAGCAAACTTATACAAGATCTTGCCCACACTAGTGCTGGGTGATTCAGACTAGCGCTTTTTCGGACTGGCAGATTCGGCCTAAATTACAGACTGATTCGGCTCAGGTGAAATATTATAAGGAAAACAATGGAACACACACTTCACTTTCTTTATTAATTATTACTGATTTTGCATTCACAGAAAAAGAATGTAAAAGGCAGATATTCAGCTCTTGAATTTACATCAGATTGTTACTTGCAGAATTATAGCCGAAGTCAGAAATAAAAAGATATGATCTAATGCATTTGTTTTTTTTTTAACCAAAATAATTTTACAGTGTTTCAATAAAACAACCCCATAAAGTTAACTTTTCATACATTGGACCAGCATTAACACTATCAACGAGTAATGCGTATACATAGACCCAATGCATTTACCAATTTCTCAGGCAAACAGTGTTTTCATCTCATTATATTTTCACCTAAAAAGTATAACGTACTTCGCTATTATGATGACATTTTTAACTACTGTCTTTTGAGTAAAATCTTGAATCAGTAAACCAGCTTATGTTTATTTTAACCTTTGAAACATATGTATAAATGCAATAAACTGACAACGAACAGTGCAAGACTAGTATCAACTAGCCTAAGCGCTTTCGACTCTTAATGAGTCTTTTTCAAAGGCATATACAAAACATAGACAAAACAAACAAATAAAACACAAAAACCGTTGTGTTTGCAAAACTTTACATGGCTGTATTGAATTTTCTACATGAATTAAACCTTTAAATGTATTATGTCTCAACCAGCCTATATCATCTTGTTGCGGATGCTGGAAAATATTTGTATTAGTATAATGAAATATTCAACATGATCTATTTTTAAAAAGGGCATTATCAAACTCACACCAGGCTGTATAGATGAAAAAAGAGTAATCGAAACATTAATATTCTGAGACAAATATTTATCGATGAAAATAAATTAGCTGCATTTTTAAAGTGTAATGTATATGCAGAACATTAAATAATACACGAGCGAGAAATTCAGAAAAAATGAACGCATGGTGCTTTAAGCAAAGATTAAAAGATATTTTGGGGTCCACAAAATTACGAGAATAAAGACGTATAATGTTGACCTGTGATATCGCTTGGAACTAAATCGTAAATTTTACATGAGACCATCTTTATTTTTCAGTATACAAGTTGTACTTAATAGTATTAGTATATATTACAGTACACAGTATAACAATAAATTCTACATAAATCTAAAAAGGACATTAAAGATACATTGACTGTTATGTTTTTGTGGTGGTTGTTATCGCTATCTAGAGAATGATCGACCACGATGTTTTTGTCCGGATCGAGTGGATAATAAAAATATGCAATTAATAGGTGGAATAGGTAAATATCCGAGACGAGATATAGAATAGAACAACTAACCCCGATATATAAAATATAACAATGTAATCAATTATATAAACATAATAAAATGGTATAAGACACTTAAATGATATTCTTCTAATAGAAACCAATTACCAAAACGTTATTACAAAATACAATTAGCAGTTTCGTTTACACATATATGATCAGTTTCATCAAAAAATCGAGTGAGAGTGTTCGCACCCAATTGTCCAGCGTGACTGCATAACCTGATGACTGTTGCAGCCTCGCCAGAATTAGCACCGGTATTAGACTGACTTCTCGTGTAATGCGGCTTACAATGACATCTCTCTTGCATACAGCTTCCTTCTGGTCTCAACTGCAGTATGGTCCCTTTTTACGTCACCGTTGCCTTACGATGTCGTGTAGTGGAATTATATAGAACTATTTCTCGTGCACTCTTTTCCCCTTTTCAGAATCGTCTCTTTACCCTTTTACAGAATCGTCTCTCAAGATTTCTAATACACGTCCCTGTGACTTTGATTTAAGAGAAAATACAAAATATTCGATAATCCTCTCGGAGCTACAACTTCGCTACCAGCAAAACACAGACTAATTTTTATAGAACACTTATTAAACACGAAATTTCGCGTGGGAAACTCACCCGTTATTTAGCCTATCCAATCGGGATTAGATTTATCTAACCCCCAAAATTTAACACAAGCCTATCGCAGTTGGGAAATTCCACATATTTCGCGACTTATTAATAAAAGTTCTGTAAAATTTCATCTTCGGACACATATTTCAGTAGTAGAATAAGGTAAGGTTCCTCTCTCAGAGACGCCTCTACCCCCCAAAACGTTATACGTTAACATTTTTGTCAGCAGCCTTTTTTTAAGCTTAAAATGATAACTTTCATATGATAAGGCTTTTCTAACATATTTCTGACAAAATTTGTTTTGTTGGGGTAGGGGGTCTCTGACATAGGAACAACTTACTTTATTCTACTACTTTACAGCCCTATACTTATTATTTTTATAGTTTTAGACAAAATTTCATATTAAACAAATGAAATATTATATATAATGTATCACTATAAGTCAACCCGGCATGTTGGATTTGATCTGACAAACAAATTTTGTAAGAGATTTAATTCGATTAAAGCAGCCTCGAGTTATACTGGTATAAACACTAAAATAATAAGCGATTGTATTAAAAAAGTTGGATATCATATATCACCAAAATATGGGTCAGTTTGGTTATTCGCGACTGAAAATGATGTGAGAATAGCGGGTTGGGCAGATGATGTGATGACATTTATTGACAATATGGTTGATATTTTATTTGATAACGATATTTCTAAAGCTATACAAAATTAAACATTTACTGTTGTAACCCATATTTTATGATAATCTTTTTCATATCTGCTAACTCTCATTGGTAGAATATCTGTTAACATACTGTCAATAATACGGAACTCGCGTATTAAATCATTCATATCATATTTTATATCCCGCAAATAAGATCGTATTTGATCAAGTAATTTTTTATAGGTGATACTTGCTGTTTTACAAGCATTTTTTTTTTAGTCGCAAGACGAGGTTCAAATTTTTTACACGCTGTTGCAAGAGAAACACCGACACCGGATATTATTAACAAAAACGGATTTAATGATGCGCCACTTGAAATTATACCAGAGCTAGTCATTAACAGTGGCAAATATGATATCACTCGAAGTATTCTGTTATAGTATTTGTAACATTTTTTTAAGCACCAAAGTTTTTTTTTAATGATAATATTTATAATATTGCATTAGAGCTTTCACATCTTGTTTTGGAATTTTATCTGAAATATGATTGAAATCAACTATATGTTTTTTCATTTATATAATATTTGTTTACAGATTTTATGCAATAGTGCCAGTCTCTGGGTTTGATTTATTATAATTGAAAAGTTTCAGCTACGAATTCCAGACACCACCAGTAACGTCTCGGGGGCATTTCCGTTGATGTCAACGTAACGTTTCTTTGATGTCCTTTGTTAGCATCACCAGTAGAGGATTATGATATACATTCGGTGATGATGAAGTAGCCGCAGTAATTTCCAAACCGTACATATATAGCCTGTATAACCCAGATGCTTCTGCGGTATGTTCGAGAGTTTTATTTTGCGGTGTCCATGTTGATGATCCTGATGCTACTGTGTATACCATATTGACGATCTGCTTGTGAGGAATTTTAATCAGATTTGTTTTTTCAATGATATTAGGAATTCCGTTAATAATGTCGTTGAGTTTTGTATTAATGTCAACAAGTTTGATATCTACAACCGCTGGACTTCCAAAAAAATCATTAATAGATTTGTTTATATTTCTACGAAAATTTAAGAACGTTTGTACGTGATTGGAAAAATTAGTGTTGATTGTAGTCATTCCATTGTTGTTTGTTGTTATTGCTGTTACCGTCGGAATGTTGCTATCGTCGACGTATTTTTTTGTTGCTGCGTTAAAATCTATTTCTGGTGTTCTGAGATTATTAATACCATTATTGTTCATATTGAGAAATGCGCGCATTATACCACCGCGCACTAACACATACTTAAATTCTTGATCATCGACGTATTTTTTTGTTGCTGCGTCTGATTCTGCAGCTGGGTTTCCAAGGTCTATAATTTTTTTTCCTGACATATTGATATTACCTGTAACTGTCCCACCTATTTTATCAAGTTTATTATCATCAACATACTTTAACTGCAAATAACTTACCGCTTGAGTTTGATTTAAGTTTGCTGGTGGATACCTGGTCTCTAAATTTATATTTTTTTCCTTGACATATCTAAATTACCGCTTAAAGTTCCACCAGATTTATCTAGTTTATTATTGTCGACTAATGTAAGTTGTGCATAACTGACAGCTTGTGTATTAACGACATTTATTGGCGGATAATCTGTTTCTAACTCTAGTACTCGTTGATTTGACATAAACAAGTTTCCCGTCATTGTGTCGCCGGATTTTTTTAGATAACCTGATAAAGCAACCTTACCGTCTGTTATTGTTGTACTTTCAGCTGATGAATCTCCTACTAATGTTCCAAATTTGGTGTAATAGCTCATTATTTATTTATCGTTTGACAATTTTTATATAGCATAAAATTATATAACAATAATGGCAAAATCATCGATATTAAATTTTGATACAGAACGTTTGGTGAAACATAAACATAACAATGAACTTCCAGATTGTCATTATCTTATTGTTGGAAGAACTGGATCGGGAAAAACAAACTTGCTTATGAATTTACTTCTCGGAGATAATTTTAATTACGATCGCGTTTATATTTATACGATTAACCCGCAGCAAGATAAATACGAGCTACTTAGCAATTATAATGACAAACTTCGTGATGACCTTGAGGCTGGCGAAGATTTTTTTATTATCAAACAACCAGAAGAACTTATTCCAGTTAATCAACTTGATTCGTCCGAACACAAGATTGTTGTTTTTGATGATATTCCGCTAAACAACGAGGAAATGAATAAAATAAGATCATATTTTTCACTGTCGCGAAATAAAAAATGTAATTCTATTTATCTCGCCCAAGGTTTTTATAATGTTGACAGATTTATTAGTCGAAATACTGGTTGTTTTATATTATTTCCAGAACTTGACAATGGTGACGTTAGACATATCGCGAACGAGCAATGTGGCAATGTAACAAAAGATAAATTTATTGAACTATATCATCAAGCAACGGCAAATAAATATGACTTTTTTTTTGTTTGATAAACTAACAAATGATACGAGTAAAATGTTTCGCTGTTGTATTGAAAAATATCTACAATAATTTTTATACAAAATAGTATATAAATAATGGAAAGACAAGCAAAGTACAGAAAACATATAGAAAATCTAAAACAACTTGCGCAATCTCAGGCAAAATTTAAACAGCGAGTACAGCAAGCACGACGTGGCCAAGTGGTTGCAGCAGAAACAACAACCGCCGCTCTCAAACCAATTACTGAAGCTTTACTTGGAAAACAACCTGAAACTAAACCATTATCAGAAGAAGAACTTAAGCGACTACAGGAAAATGGTTTACTCGGACTAGTTAAAGAACAACAAGAAGCAACTGCTAGACAATTATTGCTAGATCTGATGCGGAGAGAAAAAGATTAGCTGAGTTACTGACAGCGCATATAGCTAATCCTGCTGCAAGTCAAGCTGAACTAAGAAGGTTGTTTAATGATCCACTGGAACTTCAACGAAGATTAGCGGAAGCAACAGTAGTTGGACCGATTGAGAGAAGGTTAGAACAAGAAGAAGAACTTAGAAGAGAGAGAGAGAGAGAGAGAGAGAGAGAAGGTTAGAACAACTAGAAGAAGAATTTAGAAGAGAGAGAGAAGAAGAAAAAGCTAAAAAAGAAGTATGGAAAAAAGAACATGGATTAGATGTTCAAGAAAAAGAAAGATTTGACTATCATTTAGAAAATATAAATAGCTAAATAACAGATGATGAGTATAAAAATTTTAATGAAAAATATGGTTTTAAAGCTGTGAGAGCACGAGATGTTAAAAAAGATGATTACAAATCCGAAAAAAAATTGAAGAGCTAGAAAAAATAAAAGAAGTAAGTAAGGTACATCTTAACGATGGAAAACTAGAAAACGAAAACTACCTCAACAGTATTGAAAACTATCGACATTGGATTATTGCTGATCTTTATATGAAAGTTATTAGTAGAATAAAAGAAAGCCTATACAGAAATACTAACAATAAGTTAATTACCGAGGCAAACTATCTAGATGATGAACGTATGAAAGCTGATAAAGTTGTTTCAAGGAATATGAATCCTATTGAAAGACAAACTGAACTAAGTCAATTGGTTGATGACTATAAAGAACTTGATAGAAGGTTAGCTGATAAAAAAACTGGAACTGGAGCTAGAATATTTTCATCAGTTACTGAAATGATAGGCAGATTAATGCTATTGATATCATCAAAAGAAGCTGGAAATGTTGGTGTTGAAATTGACAATGAAATTATTGACATACTTGATAATTTGAGATCAGAAAATTTATTAACATCTGACAAATACGGAACTTTACATCACGATTTGATATAATCGCGGCGATATAAATTTGTGTAACAATTTTATATAAAAAATGTCAGCAACATTATTACTAGACTCTAGCCAATCTGATAAAGATAGCGCAAATTTTTCAGTGAAGTGTATTCCGCCGATAGAACTAGATCGTGAAAAACAATATGAAATTGGGTTAATTTCCTGTACTTGTTGGAATTCTATGCCTAATGTAAAAACTAGAGTAAATGACGAATTTATGTTTAGTGTTCCTAATACAAATCCAGATATTCCACTGCTTAACATATTTAAACAACTAGAATTCCACAAGCAGCTTATAATATCACTGATCTAAATAAAACAATAAAAGATCTTATAACAAAAAATGGAGGTAACGCTAATAATTTTGAGCTTGCACCAAATTATAATACGTTACGCGCTAGAATGACATTAAAAAAATATGTCAGTTGCTATTTTCACAAAAAGAAGTATTGCACCACTGATAGGATTTAAATATGATCAATATCCTTTTATTGAGCCTGATATACCTGTTACGTATGACGATCAACTGCCAGTACATATAACTGATGTAAACACAATATTGGTAAATTGCTCCATTGCATCTGGATCTTATTCAGCTAAAGGTAGTAAAGGACAAACGATATAGTTTTTCACCAGAAGTTCCACCAGGATCTCTTATGCAAATTAGTCCACGTCAAGTTATTTATTATCCGTTAAACATTGAAAATCAAATAACAGAAGTAAATATGCAATTGACAGATCAGTCTGAAAGACAGTTAGATCTTAATAATGAAATTGTTACTTATTATTTACACCTGCGCGAACAGTAAACATATTTTCTGAAAGATTTGGAAGTAAAATTATACAACCTCAGATATAATGAAACAAAAAAAAGTTTATCGAAGAAAACTAGTAGGAGGATTTTTGGGAAGTATATTTGCTAAAATTATAGAAAATGTTCCAGGAATAGCTCATAAAGTTGCACCAATTGCACATGACGCATCAAAAGCTTTTGCAACTGGAGCTGCATCTGCTGCTGGAACTGCTGTGGGGCAAAAAAAAATAGCTGATAAAGTAAAAGGCGATCCACAACGTGGTATACCGATAATCAAACAAGCTATTTCAGAAATCGCACCAACAAAAGAAAGTCAACGAGCAATGATAACAACAGCAAAAAAAACTTTTATCGCCACGAGGAGAACAAATTATACAAAAATTAATATCTAAAGTAACAACACCACAATAATTTTGTATAACCTAATAAATAAAAAAATATCTGTAAAAAATTATCTCGATTTTATGACACAGACGACACAGTAACATAATTCGAATACGTTGAATATCTTGATGAAAATTCTAACGAACCTAATAAGGCTGGCTCCAGAACATTTCATACTCGAGACGAGAACGTATTTTTACTTCGTCATAAAGCAATGTTGGAAGTTCATGGTCGGATTATGACAGTAGCTGTTCCACCTGCCGCACCTGCCGCAATTGCAGCTCACTTAGAAGTAGCTCTTATAAATGATGGTTGATGTTTATTTAGAAGTGCTAAATATCAGATGGCCAATCAATCTGTCGAA
The DNA here is from genome assembly GCA_016617855.1 of Megalonaias nervosa. Lineage (NCBI taxonomy): Eukaryota > Metazoa > Mollusca > Bivalvia > Unionida > Unionidae > Megalonaias > Megalonaias nervosa. The sequence goes on from JAECUM010095491.1 coordinate 30,164, forward strand.
GATATTTCAAATCACTTACAAGTTGCAAGTACAATATTAAATATTATTTCGTTTTCCGACGACTATTCAAGGTCAACTGCAACTAATATGATGTGGTTTAAAGATACTGGAATTGGAAATGCAACATCTAGAGAATTTATTCCAAGAGTAGCAGTTGCAGCTGGAGCTAATGCTGATGGAAGCGCTGCAAATGTGAGAGATTTTCTTATTCTTTATGCTTCTGCGCTGGGTATAACCGCACCAGCTGTAGACGCTGGTGTAAACGCTACAAGAGTTTTACTTAATACTGTTTGTGATAATCTTGGTATAACACGACCAGGTGCAGCAGATGATGGAAATGCAATGTTAAATTTAGTTAACAATAATATAGTAGGTTTTAAAAGTGTACGTTACAATGAAAGTCATGCTAAGAGAAAGGCACTTGCAGCAGAATCACGTCAAATTACAATGATGCTGCCGTTAAGTACAGTATTTGGCTTTTGCAGGGATTATAATAAAGTATTTCGTGGAGTTAAGCATACGCTTATTTTAGATCGATCAGAACAAAACGACTGCATGTTCAGGTTAGGTGGAGCTGATGTACAATGTGTCATAAACAAACTTGCACTATGGATGCCAAGAATAACTCCGTCTATCACTAAAATGGCGGAATTAAATAATATGCTGGAAAAACACACAAACAGAATTTATTTGCAGCAACATAGAATATATCAAACAGCAGTTCCGAATACCACCGACTACACATGGCGAGTCACAACGACACCAAGTGAACAAAAACCACGGCAATTATTTGTTGTATTTCAGAGACAAGCGCGACGTGGTAACCAACAACAAAATAATGCGATATTTGATAGCGCTGATGTTAGACGAATATACGCTAGAATAAATTCAAAGCAATATCCGGAGCGGGTGATAGAAAGCAATTTTGCAGATGGCGCTAATAAAAATATTACTCGACCGTACATGTACCTGCTCGACGCACTGCAAAAATATCAAGATGTTGGAGATGGATCTCAGATATCAGTAGAGGAATTTCGTACACTTTATCCGATATTTTATTTTGATGTTAGTAAACATAGCGAGCGAGCTGTAGACAGCACAGCTGATATTGAAATTACTTGGACACTAGGAGCAGCTCCAGATCCAGCAGCTCAGTTAAACGTGTATGCGTTAGTAATAAGCGATAGATTTGTTACAGTTGACTCTGTCGGAGGTAAAATGTCAGTCCAAGTTTAATCTGTAATCGTTATATAAGATGACAAAATATATTGTAAAAGAAATATATTTGACCGATGGTCAAGTTAAAAAATTAGCAACTGCTGTTGCAAAAAAAAAAAAGACAAATATCATTGAAGGTCAATCATAACGCAGCGGGTACTTTAACAAAATTAATGTTAACCAAAAAACAAGTAAATAAATACGATCGCAAAAAACCTTTCGTTTTAAATTTAAGCGCTGCACAAATAACTGCAAAGGCAAAACATGGCGGCTTCTTCGGTCCGGCATTATCTGTAATAGCCAGAACATTAATACCAAAACTTTTGCCAGTGTTAGGTACATTAGGATTAGCAGCAGCGTCTGGAGCGGTATCTGGCGCAACGAAAAAGACAGTTGAAGGTAGTGCTATAAAGAAAATTTTCGTATGAATATCGATGGTAACAATTTTATATGATGGATAAATATAATGCCTAAAAGAAAATCAACGACGAAAAGAAAGACAACGACGAAAAGAAAAAGACACCGAAAGAAAAGACACCGACGAAAAAAAAGACACGACAGAGGCGAAAAGGGGGATTTATTCCTATAGCCCCGTTACTAGCGGGATTGGCAGGAAGTCTATTGCCAAATCTGTTAGGAGTAGGACGAGGACTAATGTTACCAGGAACAAGGAGATAAAATCCGCGTTATGTAATTTTGATATACTTGATAAACTAAAAAAAGTAAAATATTTCAGTGGAGTTTATTCTAAAGCTGAACTTATGGCAATTCCACCAAAAGAGTCGCCAGTGACTCCAGGATCGTGTGTTATAAATATACAAGATTTTAATGACGGATCTGGCACACACTGGGTAGCTGTTTTTGATAACAATTATTTTGACTCGTTCGGAATTCCACCAAGTGACGCAGTAACAAAGTATATGAGCAGAATGCAAGATACGAGAATAATAAATTATTCGTCTAATCAAATTCAACCAGTTGGAACTTCCGCTTGTGGATATTATTGCGTAATGTTCATTAAACAGATGACCAAAAATCCAGATTTTTTAAAGTTTATTTTGCAATTTGACAAACAACCTTCTCACGCTAATGATGAGATTGCATTAAATTTTATCTAAACTTAGATATACAATGTCAACATATTGTCTTAAGTGTAAAACTAAAACAGAAAATAAAGACGAAAAAACAGAAAAAGACAAAAAATAATAGAATAATGCTGAAAAGTATTTGTGCAATCTGTGGAAGAAACAAAGTATGTTTTTACCGAAAACAAAGTTGTCCGGAGCGGATTACCCTGAAATTATTTTAGTAGACGACTAAATAAATAATGACATGCGACTGCGATTGCGATAGAGATTTATGTCTCGAGCAAAATAAAATTGTTACATATTGTCAGAAATGCAAAAACAGAGAAATAATAGGAACAGGTATAGATATACATAAATTTATTGGAAAATTGCCGAAACCAAAAGGCGGTTGGACATTGCCAGGCCATAAATATACTGGACCTTATAATCCTCTTGATAAACAACTTGACGAAAACGACAAGAACCTTACAATCAAGTTGACGCAATAGCAATGCGCCATGATATCTGCTACAGAAATATTGATCTTCCAGAAAGCGAACAAAATAAACACAGCTGCGATAAAGTAATGTTAGACGAACTTCGTGATATGAAACTTGTAAATATGCGAGAACGCGTTGACCGAAGGCTGGTCCAGGGTTTTATTGGAGCAAAATATAAACTTGGTCTCGGTAGAGACTTACTCGGTAAAAAAGAATTATATGATGATCTTGCAACTGAGCTACACAGACCTAAAAAAAAAACGTTACCGCGACGTAAAGTTGTCGCAAATGCCGTTGATGATATCTGGGCGATAGATTTAGTTGATGTTTCAAATCTAGCCCAGTATAACGTCGGCGCTGATGGCGCTCCAAAGAGATATCTTTTTAATGTTGTAGATGTTTTTAGTAAATACGCGTTTAGTATACCCGTTTCGGATAAAACAGGGACATCGATGACTGATGCGCTAAAACAAATTATTGTTAACACAGAAAAAAACCCAAATTGAATCTGGACTGATCATGGAGCTGAGTTTTTTAATAAAAAATTCGAACAGTTTTTAGAGCAAAATAACATTAAAAAATATGTTAGAGGAAATGAGGGAAAAAGCGTCATCATTGAGCAATTTAATCGCACGCTCAACGAAAAAATCCACAAATATTTGACAGCTAAAAATACGAGTAAATATATTGACAATTTACAAAACATTGTTGACGAGTATAATAACACGAAACACCGAACGATTAAAATGTCGCCAAACGACGCGATTGCAAATCCAATATTAGCAAACGAAAACATGTACCGATGACACAAATTTAAAGCTGGCGATAAAGTTAGAATTTCTTTGACGAAAAAAACATTTCAGGAAGGTTATACTCATAACTGGAGCGAAGAAGTATTTGTTGTTGATAAAGTACTTTTAACAATACCAGTTACATACTCGTTAAAAGATTTATTAGGTGAGCCTATAACTGGCAGTTTTTATGAGCAAGAACTTCAGAAAACAAAACAAGATGTATTTGTTATTGTAAAAGTTATTGAAAAGCGCCGCAACAAAAGTTTAGTCAAATGGCGAGGGTATGGCGATAAATTTAATAGTTGGGTACCAACTAAGTCGATCGAATAATATTATTATAAATTTCCTCATATTTTATTAGTACTGACTTACATTTTACTGGTTTGCATAAAGAAATTAAATGTAATTTTCTTACACCGTCCATTGACATTAAATTAAATATTGTAATAAAAATAAAATCGTATTTTATATTTCTTTGTTGTCCAGCTATTTTTACGTTTAAAAAAGGGTTTTATAAGCTGCCAAAATATTTGATACTCGGCAACAGTAAAATTAAATTTTATTATTTTTTTAGCAATATGGTACTTAACATTATATCGCCCAGTTGTTGGTCTGCTTAAATATTTTTTGCTAACAACAACATCATCTTCGTCGTCGTTATAGTTATGCAAAATATCTTTTTCAGTATAATCAGAAATCTGTCATTAGTAATATTTTCTGATGTAAAATTTGAAACTGAAACAAAATCTTCCAAATTTAGTTTAGCCAGCCTCTCAATTAAGTTCATTATTATAATAATCTTTAATCCAATTAATAAATAATATTTTCGGAGAAATAAAATATCATCAATGAGTTAATATACTAAATAACAAAGAACTAGCTGAGGCAATTTGAGATTGTTTGTTGGGATATAATTTTTACTTTGTTGATGTTATGATAACATTGGGTGATTCTGGCATATTTTTATTAACAGCAGCTGACAAAATAAAACTCGATACGAATAAAATGATGACGTTACGATTTAATCGTGATGATATTATGTAATTTAGTCATAATTGTCTTTATCGGAATAATATAGAACATATTATTAATTTTCGTATCTAAAGATAAATCTATAAAATGTCAACATCGACGTTGCTGATTTTGTTACATCATCAGCTGCTCTTTTTGCTGCGTGTGAATTAATTTTATAATATTTTGCCGCAGATGCCATTGATCTAAATTTCATTTCTTCTCCAGTTTCTAGATTTATTGAAATTATTTGTTTAGCCGGATTTCTAAAATTATTACCAATAGCATCTCCTCTTCTACTATTTTCTTGTTGTGTAACCACATCTAAATTTTCTAAACGATTATCGGTCTTAATTTTATTTATATGGTCGATAACTAAATTATTTGGAATACCACCATTAAAAGTTTCAAACACAAAACGGTGATTATAATAACCAACGAAGTCTGTTTTAGTTCCTGTAACATTCATACGTAAATATCCACTATTTTGTAAATTTCCGATAACTTTTTTTGTTCCTATACGTCGAATAATTCCTCGATCATTTGCCTCATATAAATCAAACACTGCATGAGGTTGAAATTCATTTTGTAATGATAAATTTTCAATATTATCATCAGCAACTGCACCATTTGCTCTGTATACTCGTTGTCCTTCTGGAATATCGCCGCAAAACAAAGTATAAATAAAACCTTTTCTAAACATTTTAATTCTTTCCACATCATCACCTTTTACTGAAATTAACATACCAGCTGGTGTTGATATGCCGATAGATTTTTTAGATTCTATATTAATAACAGAACCTAACAGATTTGCAGCATATAAGTTGTACATCGGATGTATATGATAAGTTTCTTGCTCTTCCGCCGTCATTTCGATATATCTCAAAATTTCTGTCATTATACTATAAGGTTTTTTATATATCTAATTAAAAATCTTAAAAAATTTAATTAAATATAATATAATATAATATATATATATATATATATATATATATATATATATATATATATAATGTTAAAATTGCAAGATATTGCTAAAAAGAGCATTATCAAATCAGAAAAAATTGCTTCAGCATTTTCTGGTTACGATAATAGTTACAAACTTGATGATCAAAAAATTTTAGCAAATTTTAGCTCCACAAATTTATTTCATCTTTTACAGCCTGTTATTGCTCGAGAACTTACGGCTCATAAAAGTATCAAACTTATAGTCCAATATCAATATCATACGATGTTATCAAAGTTACACGCAGTTGAGGATGTACTTGATGTAATTTTTGAAACAAAAAGTTTTGACAGCGAAATTTCGGAACCATATTTAACAGCAAAATCTAGAAAAATATTAACTGGAACAAACATTGCCATGGTCGCCGATAAAATACATCAAGAAATAAAAAATTAGAAGAATTTACTTCGTCAGGATCAGGTTGGAAATTCGAAATGATAAAAGAAGTTTTATTTCACACAGCAAAATATAACGTACTTCACGGCAGCGGCGTTAATAGCGCTGGCTACGTCGATCTCCCTCAAAAAATTAAAAACATAAAATGCTGTATAAATGTCAAAAACGATGATGACAAATGCTTTCAATGGTCTATTCTTTCTGCAATGTTTCCAAAAAAAAAAAAAATAAAAAATCGCGTTAACAAATATTTTCCGTATAAAGACGAACTAAATGTTTTAGGAATAACTTTTCCAGTAGCAGAAAATCATATACCAAAGTTTGAAAAACAAAACAGTATCTCAGTAAATGTTTTCGGACTAGATGAGCGAGAAAACGTTTACCCGAGATATATCTCAGAAAATGCTACGCAAATACAATAAATTTATTATTTTATCGAGGACATTATTGCTGGATAAAAAACTTTAACGGCCTAGTTGGCAAACAGTACAGTAAAAATAAAAATAAAAAATATTTCTGCTATAGATGTTTGCACGGTTTTTCTAGCGATGAAAGACTGCAGAAGCATCTCAAATACTGTGTCAATGTTCAAAGAATAAGTATGCCTAGCGAAAAAGAAAAAATATTAAAATTTAAAAATTTTAATCATAAACTAAATATTCCTTTTGTTATTTACGCTGATTTCGAGTGTCTACTTGTTCCTGTGGTTGGAGCAGAAAATGATCCGAATAAATCCAGTACTAGAAAAATACAACAACATATTCCTTGCGGAGTAGCTTATAAAGTAGTTTGTTGCGCTAACGATAAATTTTCAACTCCGATAAAGTTATATAGAGGTGAAAATCCTGCCGTATGGCTATTAAAACATTTAATAGACGAAGTTAATAAAATTTCTAACAGATTACTTAAAACAGCTCCGATGAAAATAACGTCTAAACAGCAACTCGACTTTGATAAAGCAGTTGATTGTCATATTTGTGAAAAGTTACTGGTAGACTCCAACGGAGCCCGTGATAAAGTGCGAGATCATTGTCATTTGACCGGCCAGTATCATGGAGCAGCTCATAACGGTTGCAATTTAAAATTTCATGCTCCAGATTTTATTCCCGTAGTTTTACATAACTTTCGTGGCTATGACAGTCATATCATTGTAGAAGCTTTTGGTGATGAAAATATTAAAGCTAAACTAAAATTAAATAACATAATAAAATGTATTCCAAATAATTTTGAAAAGTATATGTCGGTGACGCTCGGTAAATTACGTTTTATTGACAGTCTGCAATTTATGGCAGCATCATTAGATGAGCTTGTTAAAGGTTGCAGTAGTTTCGCTAACCTAAAAGTTGCTTCGGTGAAAACTATATCGATCTGACAAAAAAGGTATATTTCCGTACGAGTATCTCGACGATTGGAGCAGATTTGATGAAACTTCTCTACCTAGCAAAGATAAATTTTACTCGCAACTCAAAAATGAAAATATCACAGATGACGAATATAAATATGCGCAAGATATTTGGAATAAATTTAGTTGTAAAACATTTGGTGATTATCATGATCTATATTTGAAAACAGATGTATTATTGCTAGCAGATGTTTTTGAGAGTTTTCGTCAGGTTAGTTATACAAATTATGGATTAGACCCCTGTTGGTATTATTCTGCTCCCGGGCTGTCTTGGGATGCTCTGCTAAAAACAAGCAAAATAGAACTGGATCTCCTGACAGATGTCGATATGTTTAACTTTATTGAAAAAGGTATCAGATGCGGACTTAGCGTTATAACAAAAAAATATGCAGCAGCTAATAACAAGTACTTAAAAAGTTATGATAAAAATCTCCCGTCGAGTTACATAATTTATCTAGATCAAAATAATTTGTATGGTTATGCGATGTCAGAGCCAATGCCGTGTAGTGGATTTCATTGGATAACTCCAAATCAATTTCTTAAAGAAACTGAAAAAGATTTACCAAGAAAAATTAATATAGATTTTTCCGATATTTCATATTTTGTTGAAGTTGATCTAGATGATCCTAGTTCGCTACATGATCTGCATAACGATTATCCGTTTTGCGCAGAATCAATGATGATTAATTATAGTTTATTATCGCCTGAACAACAAGCAACGACAACAGCAAAAAATTTGATTGTTAATAAGTTAGTTCCAAATTTGTTAGATAAAAGAAATTACGTTATGCATTACAAAAATTTAAAACAAGCAGTAGATGCTGGACTAATTCTGAGAAAGGTCCACCGCGTGCTAAAGTTTAATCAGTCGAGGTGGATGGCAAATTATATTGATCTAAATACAAAACGTCGTGCTGTGGCTAAAACCAAATTTGAGAAAAACTTTTTCAAGCTGATGAACAACTCGGTGTTCGGTAAGACGATGGAAAATATTCGGAAGAGGGTCTCTATAGAAATCGTTAATGGTATAAGTCGCAGAAATAAATTAGTTAACGATGATGGTTTTGTTAGTATGAAAATATTTAATGAAAATCTTGCTGCAATACGACGACGAAAGACAAATTTAAAGTTAAATAAACCTATTTATGTTGATGCAGCTGTACTTGATATATCAAAGTGGCTGATGTATGATTTTCATTACAATTTTACTAAAAAGCAATGGCCAGATTCGGAGTTGTTATTTACTGATACGGACTCGCTAGTTTATAATATAAAATGTGAAGATGTCTATATGGATATTTACAATAATAAAAATCTATTTGATTTATCAGATTATCCAGCATGTAGTGGATTTCAAGATAATTCGAATAAGAAAGTTATTGGAAAAATGAAAGATGAATTTATGTTTGTGCCGGTGAGAGAGTTTGTTGGATTAAGAAGCAAAATGTATGCTGTCATATTAGATGACAATAAACTGACAAAGAAAGCTAAAGGTATTCCTCGCGGATATGTGAAAAAGATGATGAATTTTGACGATTTCAAAACAGCTCTAAACAACAGCGTCAGTTTTATCAAAACTAATGTCATAAGAACAAACCATCAAAAACTTGAAACCGATACGATCGTAAAACGGGGACTAAGTAATTTTGATGATAAAAGATATTGCAGTGACGGAATTAACACACTAGCGCTTGGACATTATAAAGTAATTTTGTCTAAACATCAGAAATAATGTTTGAAAATTTAACATTAGCAGATGGAGTTAATAGCAAAATAAACAAAATAATGGTCAATAACCAACAATTATCATTTGAATTTAACGATGAAATTTCAGGTACTTGTTTTAGTAAATTTGACAGAATCAAACTCTCCCTTATCAAATCAGATGACAGCAAATACTTTAGTTATCTCAAAAGTTTACAGGACGAGCTTGCATTAAAATATGACAATTTACATAATCCAATAAGCCAAAATCAGTATACCAAAATTAGTATGGACTTGGACAGGTCAAAGGTTTTTGCAAAAGGCAGTAAGTATCTTCTCAGTAAAATAGCAATGAAAGAATTATTCGAATCTTGTCGTAAAGTATCTGGTAGAATTAAATTTTATCTATATAATCATGATAGCACGCTTTACCTAATATCAAACGTCGAGACATTATGTGTTGGCCAAGAAATATAACTCTGTATACCATATCTGATTTTAAAAAGGGAAATAAAACTGTTCCAATCAAACATAGCATTATATGCTGTTTCGTATTATTTTGCTAATGAAATATAATAGATTCTTAAATCTGATAGTATTTTAAGACCTATAAATCCTGGTATCATTTCTGTATTTGTTAAAATAACTAACAATTCGTCCTACTATATAACATATTTACTATAGTATAAGTCCAACTGCGCAATTCAGAATATTGATTATTTATCTGCAGTAATGCCGTCTTCAGCCAGTATCCTTGACAACCATCATTAAGCTGTCAAAGATAATTATGTGGTCACAATTCAGGCAAACATTAGGATTTAGTTTTTCTGTACAATATAAAATCATGTATTTTTCGATTTATTTATAATAATGGTTTTAAAATCAAAAAATATAATACAAAATTTTGTGTTTTCAAAATAAAAAAAAAAAATGTAATGTTGTTCGGTAACTACATAATAACTTTTTTAACATATATATTTAACTGAATTTCATAGCTCAGTGTGAGAATGCTGGATTCTGATATTGTCGCCCTGAGTTCGGTTCCCGTCACGGACGAAATCATCAGGTAGACTCTGGACATCATTTTTAAAAGGGTGGGGGTGTCCGGAGCAAACCTCTACATCCACAACAGACAAAATACACTCTCCTATCATACCACCACGTGGTGGGAGAACTTTTTCACTCCCCGGGTTTTATGTATGGGGGGAGAGTGTACAAAATCTGTTGGACATAGACAAGGCTCCCCCGTCACCATCATATGTATATAATCATAATCATATGTATATAATCATAATCATATCTTAATTATGTTTATATATAACCTCTGATCCTGCTAAGATGTTGTTTGACAACTTAGGGGATCACATGGGGTTAAACTGTGCATGTCCTATGATAAGTTTATATGTAACCTCTGATCCTTCTAGGATGTTATATGACAACCTAGGGGATCACATGTGGTTAAACTGTGCATGTCCTATGATAAGTTTATATGTTGTGCTGTCTACAAAAAACCTTGTATATAATTGCTGTAAATATGTTTGCTGTAAATAACACCTCAAAAAGTCCTCTCTGAGGACCATTATTTTTATTGTTTTAAACAATTTACAGCTTTGGAAATATCATTATCAAATAAAATATCAACCATATTATCAATAAATGTCATTAGATCATCTGCCCAACCTGCTATTCTCATATCATTTTCAGTCGCGAATAACCATACTGATCCATATTTTGGTGATATACGGTAACCAACTTTTTTAATACAATTGCTTATTATTTTAGGTTTTATATCAGTATAACCTGAGGCTGATTTGATGGAATTAAATCTCTTACAAAATCTGTTTGTTAGATCAAATCCAACATGTCAGGTCGAATTATTGTACATTATATATAATATTTTATTGTTTAATATGAAAAAATCTACTGAGCTTGAATCCTCCTTGTATTTCAATATAATTTTTTATTTTCTGAAATAAGAGGGTGATTTTTTGAGGGAGAGGGGGTCTGTGAGGTGATAAAAAAATGTCAGAATATATTTATTTTTGAGGGGGTGGGGGCTTTCTAAGCTAAAAATCTCTTTTGAGAGAGAATCATCAATTTATCATTACTACTGAAAGCACTGACATAGCCAACAATAAACGCCTTGTCATATATGCTCAGATTATTTCTGATGACAAGAATCCATCAACAAGAGTTTTAACAAATATAGAATGTTCAGATGCTTCTGGCAAGGGAATTGCCTTATTGGTTTGAGTCACACTATATAACTAATATTTTTGTTGTGTATTTAAACAATATAATTATTTTTTTTAAACTACTGAAGACTGATCATGGCTTGAATAGGACTCATAGGTTTAGATTCTGACTCACTGATTTTTGCCATGAAGAGTCAAATGACTTACATAAAGTCATCTGTAGATAAAACACTACACATGTACAAATATTTCTCTCTGTGTATACATGTATTTGATTTATTCAGTTACTACAAGGATGATGCTAAAATTAGGGTCCTTGGCTTATCAATAATGAAATGTGTCTATGATATATCTTGAAGGTGAATTATTGCTTCGGTAGTTGTTTGGGTTTTTTTTTATCCCTCCCCTTGTATTTAGTGTTGCTGACCTTGCTAAGATGAAAGTACACTTCAACAATATCAGATAACTGGTAATCGGGTTGGAGCTCAGCTGTACTCTAACTTCCAAAACTTGGAAGTTAGAAGATGGTTTTCATGTTCCACCTGCTAGAATATGGTTTCTAAGCTCCAAGTGCTAGAGTACGGCTTTACTTGCAAAGTTATTCTGAATGATGTGATTTAAAGCAATCTATTCATCAAAGAGAAGGAAATTCCAGTATCCCATAATGTAAGTTTTAACAAGTTGTTCTGAAGCAAAACAAATAATTCTTACACAATACACAGTGTAAATAATGTCCATTAAACCTGAAACAAAAGACTACATTTCATGCTTTTAATATGCTTCAAATTTAAAAATATAAATTTTTTGCCTGAGATTGAGTATATATGTATGTATGTATGTGTTTCAATAGTACATAAGCACAATCCTGGTTATACAGTGATGAGTAGACTTAGGTGTCCCCCTCAAAAAAAGCACACAAAATATAGAAGCAAAAAGGTAAAAAGAAACTCTCTAAGGGTAAAATCCTTAAAATACAATTTCAGATTTTCAATATAAACTTTGCTCTTTTGATGTGCCTAAGATCCTCTCAGTTGCATCCCAGGTCCAAAATTCTGACTCCATTAGTCATTTAACAAACATGCTGAGGGTGCATTGGGTCTAAGGCCCCAAAAAAGGTACATGTACATCTGGTCAGCTGACCATCCCTGTTTTTTTTTTCAGTATGGACTCTAGCACATTTTTCCCCCAGGGTAAAAAAATAAAAACAACTTCAAAAAAAAAAACCGAAATTAATTTGTGCATCTAATTGTGCTGGTACATGAAGTGCTTTAAGTACATTATATTTGCTACTTTATTCTATATGATGATTGAAAGGTGCAACATTGTGTAGAATATTTCACAATACATCCTTTCCTGGTCACTGTTACACATAAAAATTAGGACTGATGTATGGGCTACTCTGCCAATGAATTTGGTAGCTAGCAACAATTAACACCTCCTGTTAGTAGGGGTGAAAAGATACATCTGTGCTGCATATTGATACGATTTGCAATACACAGCCTGCGATGCAATACATATTGATACGATTTGCAATACACAGCCTGCGATGCAATACATATCGATACGATTTGCAATACACAGCCTGCGATGCAATACATACCGATACACATGAACTTGATGGTCTTTCCATCTTTAGAAGGTAGGTGGTGCCCCTTTACATATGTTGACATACATACTGGTTGTATTCCCATATGCGCATTACAAACAGACATAGTTATCATATATTTATATGCAATTCTCACTAATGACAAGAAAACAAACATACTTTTAAACAGACTACCTGTTGGTTGTCTGAGAGTGATATTCAAAGTTTTATGCCATTTAATGGTGGTTCCATTTAACTCACTTTAGCCACCAGGCCCATTGTTTTACATGGCATGAATGCTTTGAAAACATCTTATTACCAATTTCATGTCTCACTTAAACTTGGAAGACATTACGATGTTATCTTCAAAACAGAAGAAATAAAGCAATTTCCTCGTGCAAAGAAATTCTCATCTAGAACAAATCCAAGAATGGGAATAAGGACGAATACCAACAAAATCTATCACAATGTACTTCCTGCAGATACAAAAGACTGCTGTGGCCACAGGACTGAGGTATTTGTATTTGTTAGTGAACATGGTAAACTACTGACAACACGCAGTCCTATTCTATAATTTTTTTAAATTTTACACAAGGTGATAAACTTTAGCAGTTTAAATTCTGCCCCATTGCTGATTCTGTGCTAATTTTATTTATTCCATCAGTACCTTCATTCACTGGTTAAATATCTCTGCATAAAAAAAGAAATTCAAAATTTGTTCCCATGTACAATTTCAGGAGAGATGTTGCCATGATTTTATTTTAAGGGGGACCTAACCCTTTGTCACCCAAATAAGTGGAGAGCAGAAAAGATGGAGGGGTTGAGGAAACGGTCATGGTTCAATATTTGCCTAACACTTCAATATTTATCTCATTTTCTTCCTGCTCCACTTTAAAAGATGTCACCTCTAGTTGTACAAGTATTAATATGTTACTTATTTCTAAGCCTACTTATCTGTGTATATTTTTCTGTGCTTCCTTCTTAAGCAGCATATGCACAGCTAGCTTTCTCAGCTTGAAGAATTTCAACTGATCTTTGTGGCTGTTATTTACAATTCTCCAGAGCTCACAGATATTATCTTTTGGATACATCTGCTCCAAAATAGGATTTTTCACATACACAAACTTACTTTCTTAAATCAGTAGTTTACTGACACCAACGCCAGATTTCTTATCTGTTCCATAATGCTATATTAGGGCTTTTAGTCCATCAATGCCATAGTCTGTTTGTGCAGAGGAATTCAAATAAATATCTTTACTTCTTAATTTCATTTTTTCATCCCTATTTATTCAGTTTATCTTAACCCTGATATGGTTATATGGTTTTGTAGCACATGATCCGCTGGGCTACATTAATAAAAGAAATGAAAAATTGCATTCTACTTTTAAATTGTCTGTATTTTAAATATGCTCAGCATTATGCCCTTCTACACTTAATTTTGAAATACTGCTGAATGGGAGATTGACCATCACACCATCTATTTTTGTCCATCCAACATGTACATCGACTAGTATATAACACCATTTTCGGGTTCAAAATTAATCACTGGTATCTCCATTAACAATTTACCAGCTCCAATAATCCAATATACTTCATAGCTTTAAAAATTACTTTCATCAACACTATCGCCAGCCAGTACTTGCTGAAAGCAAATGTAATGAACCGCGCCATGAATCTGATATTTTGGTTTTCTAGGTAGCCGGTATTTTAAACAAGCATTTGCAAAACATTCTTCGTGGAAGGTTCAAACTACACTATAATGGCCAATTAAATTTAGTTTAAGAACCATTCAAGTCGTGCTTGCAGAACCAAATGTTTTTAAACAGTTGCCTACCTGAAAAACAGATGCCGCGATAAGAAAGGTTAAATAAAAATTGTATACTTCGGCAAGCATATTTTCATATTCGGGACTTTCAACTAATTTGGGGGAGTTCTCGCTGATCACTGTTCTCCAAGTGTGCGAATTCGTAAAAAGTTTGCACGATTCATGCAATCGCACACCCTGACAGCATCTCTGTGTAAGTATGACATATCACTGACTTTTGCGCGAAGTTTCTCTGTTCTCTGTTGCTTTTGCTAGTATTTCCTGTTTGTCATGCAGGGAATAAGCTACACTAATTCCTGATTGGTAGTGATTATTTAACCTGGACCAGAACAAGCAATAACCACCAATGAGATCTGAATGTAACATATTTCACCGTGTGACACACCAGTAGTGTAGCTTTCAAATCGACCAAAGTAAGACACGATAAATTTTACGTAGAAACGTCGAATAAAAGTGATTATTAAATGATAAGTAAAATACTTCATTTTACATGTGGAACACATTTGGAATGTATCCTATAGGCTGAGCATGCTGCTGGGTTAAGATAATTGGCATGGAATAAAGGGTGTGCGTGTGCATATTATGAACCATGTCACTTCATTTTACTTTGCAGACGGCAAGTGAGTATTCTCAAGAGTCTTTATAAAAATGAGTGCCTAGGACTGCAAATGCTGTTTCAGATGAATTCCAGCCTATATTTAAAGAACAACAAGACAAACTAATAATAATTATTCATGACTGCTTAAGACTAAAATAACTTAAAGTATCATTTTGTATCGATTCTCCATCTCTTGTATCAATATGTGTATCGTTAGAGCTGAAGTATCGATGCATCGATATATCGATGAATAATTTCACCCCAACCTGTTTGGGCCATAAATTAAAGTTTAATTAGGACTCACTCATTTAAGTGTTTGGAACAGGTGTAAAAAATTATGTTTTCCAATAGTTATTCAAAACGACAGACTAGATGGGATTATTCTAACTTTGATGGGATGGATAAAGATTTCAAGTTGTAATCCTGATTAACTAAGCTACATTGGTGGGGGGGGGAGTGTTCCCAGTCAGAACTCAGGGTCTTAAAATAATCTCCCTCATGATATTAGCAGTCCAAATTTTTCTCCTGAGGTCGAAGCCTGAGAGGCAAGGCCTGAGGGGCTCAAAGATGAGTACTCTTCTCATTATATAAATCATCCTAAGGAAAAGTGTCGGAAAGTTGAGGAGACAGAAAGAGATTCACCTGCATAGTATTAAGTAAGAGCAAGTCTCAATCAAGCAAAACGTTAGTCTCAAATGCATGCAATGTATATTCATTGATGTATGTTTGTAACTAGTTGTCGAATTTATTCATCTTAAATTTATACTTCAAATTTTCTTTGATTTTAGAATATTCGTTCATGTTGTGTGATCTATGTATGGTAAGAATGTCATACAAATATCTTGTTACATTTATTTCAGAAAATAATCATGCATGTTACATGATTCATGTTGGGTAAGAATGTCATATAATATTTTGATATATGCATGAGTTCAGATTCAGTTGTTTTGTATGTAATAGAAATCATGTAATGCTAGATTTCATGTATTTCATGTATTTCTTCTGACACAAATTGTGAGGAGTAAATTATCGGTCTTAAATGATTTGTATCATAAAGATTTCATGCTCTGTATAAAGTGTACTGAGAAATGATTTTTTGTATGTCTGGAAATGTATGTCCATGAAGAGCTAATCAGCAAAGTAATGTAGTTAGGACAAGGAGTTAAGTCCATTAATTCATATGTAATAAAGTTGTGAATTCTCTTCAACAGATACTCGAGTAATGTGTGTCGACTGGCTTAGTTCTGCTGGTAAATTAATAGCAACAGTGATAGAGATGCCAGAATATTTGAAAAAGTCACGTGGTTACCCGTTGATCCTAATGATAATGAACGGATGAGTACCCGAATACCTATTGGCACCTTCAAACAGCAGGGTTTAATGGTTTTTCTAAAGAGGTCCAATTATTTCATGGTCAGCTAGACTGCAGTAGTCGCTGACAAGACATCAATTTATGATAACAAGATTGTGACTATGTTGAATGGCCATAGCTAGTTCTGCTGAATTTCAATAGACAATATCTGATGCAAGAGAGTGGGAATATTGTTTGATCCCATGAGAAGAAGGAAACCTGACATATATTTGGGCCAAGTACTATATTTTTATTTTTAAGGAAATAAAAAGAATAGTCAAAATGGTGGGAAGCTAGGGGCTGATAATCCCAGCTGTGATCATTTCCGTGGCTCAGGAAATTCCCAAGGGGTAAATAAAGGTACCCCTGGTAAGAAAGATGAAGTTGTGTGCTACGGTTGCAACAAACCTGGCCATATTCTTAAGAACTGCAGGAAATATCATCCCTCGATAAATGTAGTGACACCACACACTGGTTGAAAGTGTAAACCAGTAGAGAGGTCAAATACAGCAACAGCTACGGTAAATGGAGAGAAGGCTACTGTGTTATATGATACCGGCTGTAGTTATCCAGCCTTGGTTGATAGCAAATTTGTCAAACCTGCTGATTATACAGGTGAGACAGTGGAAGTTCAATTTGCTAATAGGAGTAAAGATTCGCTTCCAGTTGTTTACATCGATCTTGATTCGCCGTAAGACGTAATTTTAGGATGTAGGTTTGTTTTGCCACAGCCTAATCCTATGACGTGTACACCCATACACATTTAGTCCATAGAGACGAGGTCTATGAAGCGAAGGTCAGAGTCGAAGCCGCTGAACCCCTCGACTTCGCCCATAGATAATTTGCTACCTGGTGAATTAAGGCGGCTTCAAGAGGAAGATTCTACCCTTAACAGGATGCGTGGGTATGCAAAGGAGAAGTCCGTGCAGAACTTACCTGACGGTGAGGTAGAGTTCGTGCTGAAACGGGGTATATTGTATCGATACGCCCGGAAAGGTTCTGAGAGGTATAAGCAAGTGATTGTACCTCGGACTAAGAGAGAAGAAGTACTTAGGCTAGCACATGAGAGTCTATTCGGTACTCACATGGGCGTGGCAAAGACGAGAGATAGGTCAGTGAGGGAATTCTACTGGCCAGGTGTGTATGGGGATGTAAGTAGGTTTCGTCTGTGTGACAAGTGTCAGTGGGTGGTACCTAAGAGCTCACACTGCCCAGTGCCACTAGGAACCACCCCTCTGATTGATGAACCTTTCTCGAGGGTGGCTATGGATTTGATAGGTCCGATAAAGCCTACGTCAGAAAGTGGTAATCATTATGTGTTAACGATTGTTGATTATGCTACCCATTACCCATAGGCCATTGCGTTGAAGAACATTGATTCAGTTACGGTGGCTGAAGCTTTGTTAGGAGTTTGGTCCAGAGTTGGTGTTCCTGAAGAGATACTAACTGACCAAGGGATGCAGTTTGTTAGCCAGGTGATGGAAGAAGTGGACCGGTTACTTTCCATTACGCACCTGACTACTACCCCGTATCACCCGCAGTGCAATGGTCTGGTAGAGCATTTCAATGGGACGTTGAAGCAAGCTCTGAAGAAGTTGTGCTAAGGTCGACCCAAGGACTGGGTTCGATACCTTCCTGGGATACTTTACACATACCACGAAGTACCCGAAGCTAGTCTAGGATTTTCAGCTGTTGAACTAGTCTATGGGAGGACAGTGAGAAGACCCATGGCTGTATTGAAACAGTTATGGACGGATGAAAAGGCATCCAAGGAAGTATGAACAACATATCAATATGTTGTTGATCTCCATAACAAGCTGGAAGAAGTTTGCAACTTGGCCCAGAAGAATCTCCATGATGCACGGGGACGTCAAGCCAAGTAATATTACAAAAGGGCGAAAGAACAGTAGTTTGAAGTTGGTGAAAAGGTGTTGTTATTACTGCCGTTGGAGCACAACAAACTCCAAGTATCCTGGAGAGGACCGTTCGTTGTAACGGAAAGGAAGGGTGGACAGAACTATCATATCAAGGTGGGAGATAAAGAGAAGTTGTACCACAATAACCTTCTTAAATGCTATCGTGTAAAGGAGACACATACTGAGTTCGTGGTTGCTACAGTTGTGACTGAAGAACCGACGACAATGGAGGGGTGGCGTAAGTACTTCCTAGTTGTCCTTTGACGAGGAATGAAACCTACGTCGACGTCGTCCTTGACATAACGTTAACATCAAAACAACGTGAAGAGGTGGAGGAGATACTCCACGACTACTCAAGTGTCTTGACAGAAAGACCAGGCATGATGGACTTGGAGGTGTTCAGTTTGAAGTTACAGGATGAAACGCCTGTGAAACTGAAACCCTATCCACTGCCTCATGCGAAGTTTGAAACCGTACGGGACGAAATTCGAGCTATGCTTGACTTAGGGGGTCATTGAACCAGCCGAATCCGCATATAGTTCACCGGTTGTTTTGGTCCAGAAGAAGGATGGTGATCACCGCTTCTGTGTTGACTGTCGGAAGTTAAATAGGATCACAGAATTTCAGGTCAAAATGTTACCAGATCCTGAGTCAATATTCGCCGGAGTAACCAACGCCAAATATTTTTCGAAAATAGATTTGTCAAAGAGATATTTGCAAATTCCAGTTGATAAGGAAGACCGTCCAAAACTTGCCTTTGCAACACCAGATGGGACATACCAATGGGTAGTCATGCCGTTTGGGGTCCAGAACGCACCCAGCATTTTCACCCGAATGATGAGGAAACTGCTAGAACCTTTAAGAGGGACCGGAGTTTCGAATTTCATGGACAATTTGTTATTGGCGACACCTACTTGGGAAGAACACGTGGTCTTACTGAGAAAAGTTCTGGAACAACTTAGACAGACAGGGTTCACCGCCCGACCATCTAAATGTCACATGGGATTTCGAAGACTGACTTATCTAGGACACACACTCAGTGAAGATATATTAACCACAGACAGTGCTAAAGTCGACCAGCTTTGGAACGCCACACATCCAACTACAAAAACGAAAGTGTGATCTTTTTTAGGACTTGCAGGTTATAATCGTAAGTATGTTGCAAATTTCAGCGCTATTGCTAGTCCGTTGACTGACTTGACAAGGAAGAAGGCTCCGACAAAAGTTATTTGGACAGACGCTTGTGAGAGGGCATTTCAGACATTGAAGGATAGGTTGACGTCAGATGCCGTAGTGAGACTACCGGATGTGATGAAGGACTTTGTCTTATGTAATGATGCTTCTGACCGAGGTCTTGGTGCAGTTTTACTGCAGGAACATGATGGGAACTTATTTCCAGTTGCATATGGTTGTAGAAAGTTACTTCCATCTGAGTGTAATTATTCAGTTACTGAATGGAAATGCCTAGCGATTATCTTTGGAATCTCCAAATTCCAGCGCTACCTGTATGAGCGAAAGTTTATTCTGGAAACTGACCACCAACTGCTTGTTTATTTGGCCCAAGCTAAATTGACGAATGGTCGTTTAATGAGATGGTCATTATTTCTTCAGCAATATCAAATTCAATTGCGGTACATTAAATGCAGTGCCAATGTAGGAGCAGATTGTCTAAGTAGATTAATTGATTCTGAGGTGAAGAGGTCACTTCAGAACATGTGAACAATGACTTGAAATACTACTTCAAAAATTTGGACAGCAAAATCCCGGATTTTACTCTTAAAGAGAGGCCTATGTAATGTGTCGAATTTTGAAGAAGTACTGAATCTTAAGTTGAATAAATTGTGCATTTAAATTTTATCATAGTCAAGCCAGAAAGGTCTTTGAGAAAGTTCACTATGATATTTCCCTTGTTTCATCTGTGAAACATAAAAGGGCCTACGTTTAAGCTTCAGTGGAATTGACCCAGTCATCGTAACGGTATATTGGCTGAGAGTACATCAGAATTACCGACCGTATCTGTTTGTAAAGGACCTTATGTCAAATAATTGATCTTCAAAGTAAAGCTAATTGCATCATATTCTAGGCTGTGAAAATCTGATGAAAAACATGATTATTTTGGGGAAAATTTAGGAACAGTTGCTTTTGATCAGTCAGTTGAAATTAAGGCGTACACTTTGGAAGTAATCTGAATTTAAGGTAGCTACTTGACTCAGAATTCTTGAGTCCAATTTTGCTTGCGACAAATCGAATTTGAGACTCCGGTGGAAAAACCTGAGAATAGAGTTTTCCCTCGTTAACAAAGCAGAGAAGCCAGATAGCTGTCTTGAAAGGAAAAGACAGGCTATAGTGCTCGGACGCACGATTGTGTAGAAAAGAAACAGCATTAAGGGAACAGCTTTCTATATTCCTCCCGAGAAACCCGATGAGGACAGTCCAAGACGGAAGTCCGCAAAAGGAGAGTTCAGAATAGGAGGGTCAGAGGAAGAACCAAGTATACATGCTAGACGTGGAATACACAAAGTCAAGAGAGAATGACGCCAGGTGATGCAAGTCAGGTGTGGGCCTTTGTAGTCTTTTCCCCACTTGTTACTATGATGAACGAATCCGTAAATTGAACGCTGCTACTAAATTCCATTAATGTAAATCAGTTGGATTGTATATTGCAATTTTAGCTTATGTATTAATTAATTAAATTTATTTTATTTTATTTTATTGTTTAAGGGGGCTCATATTTGTTTATTTCTTCTCAATAGCCTTGCTTAGTTCTCTGTCAGTGTTCTATCTATCTATTCACACTGGGCAATAACATCGAGGGAGGTCATCCTCTAGGTAACGATCGCCAAATCAATTAACAGAGGGATACATGTACGTCTCCACGTCCACGACACATCCCCCCCCCCGTTACAATCATTATAATATATATAATGTCAAAAAAAGAAAAATCTTCCTACATACCTACCTTAATTTTAAATGCAGAGCAACAGAAAACACACATGGAGGGGGGTAATCTACATACTTGAACCACAGGGGGTTCACTTAATAAAAAATGTTGGAAATAGGGTCCAAACCAATGATGAATTAGCTTCATGAATGGCATGCTACAGTTCAACTTCAACTGATTATTATAATACAGTAAAACCTGTCTTTAGAGACCGCTGCTATGAGACCACATGTCTTTAGAGACCACTGCTTTTGCAGATTTATTGATCATATAGTTTTATGATCTATCATGAGATACCACGTTCTGTGAGACCATTAATTCTGCAGAACTGATTTTCCAAGATAGGTTCTACTGTAGTTTATCTCCATAAAAGCAGCTACCTGTTATATTCATGCAACACTAGTTGTTCAGTAACAACCTGTTGTATTCATGCAGCACTGGTTGGTGCTTAATTCAGTTTGTAACAAGTTTCTACTTAAAGACAGCAACATACACACACACACACACACACACACACACACACACACCAAAAAAAAGCACTGAGTAACATGAATTTTTGTTTCTTTTCCTGCATGGCATGGCATAAGCAAAACTGCCTAATGCAGATGCAGTTTGCAAGTAAATCCAGGCTTATTGTCCAATTGGGCCAAATTCTATTCCATGCTCCTCATAAATTGTTTCAAATGCCAGGGATTTTCTGGGCCTGTCTTGATATCAACATTTGAGCCCATTCTCAGTGCCATAAACTGTCCATTCTTTTCCCACAGCAGGGCAAAAATTTCCCAATCAGAACTCTGCAAACATTCTGATGCAATTTACCCAGAAAATGACAATAATGAGAGTATCAAGGTATCTAAAGAGATAAAGTAACACAGGCTTTGGAATTTTTTAACTGTTCAAGAATCTTTACTTTGTAAAAATTTCTAAATTGACAATGATTTTAGCATTTTTCAATCTGTACTTTTTATATACCAACCCCACAATGCCATGTACCCAGGTCCCAGTTTGTCTCGGTAGTGGAGTTGAAATTATAGATTGCACATGATTAATGCTTTCAAAGTACATGTTTTTTATTATATATCTTTCAACAAGAAGAAAAAAAAGCACCCACAGTAAAATAGGGCCGAAATTGCTACATTTGGGACAATTGGTGAGAGATTAATATTCAAAATCAGCAAATTTAATACCACCATTTTCTATAGCCATATTGACTAGCAATAAACTCTGAAGGTGCTGATAATTTAACAGGTGAAAAGAATTTCCAGGAATTCAAGATAAGACCATTTCTTCCTTGTAACTGTGAAGTTTTGAAACCATGTCTGATATTCTTCAGAAACAACATTTTTAAAATAACTGCTAAGGTACATATACTGAATGTCAGCTTGACACAGTTTTCATCTAGGACAAAATGGGCATCATGAGAAGTCTTTTGGTGAAAATCCATGTCATAATGATCATTCATTCAAGGGGCGTAGTGACAACAAGATTTTTAAGACAGTCATCATGGCAGCCATATTGGATACTTAAGTGGTACCATATTCATTTAAGACCAACTAGGTGTCATAAGAAGTCTACCGGTGAAAACCTCATCATGATATCACCATCAATTTGGAGAGTAGAGATAATATTTACAAGGCATGACTTTCCATTCAGGACTTATAACTGAGCCCTATAATACAATCCCTCTGTCATATTTACTGCTGTTGAATTTTTACTGATAATCAGATGACTTATGTACACACAACTTAATTTCCCAAGTATTGTTGAATATTCAAATTAGTATTAATTGCAACTGTTTGTTTGTGGGTATGTTGATGTTGCAAAAATATATGCTAGTAAATCGATTCATTTATTTCTGGTGCATGGAATTGATCTGAAGTAGGGTATGATTGCTCAGTTTATCGCTTTCATTCCAGGTCTCTACTGATTATACTGCATACTGTTTTAAGTACAGACTGTTTAATTTACTTTCAATGCTTCAGCATTTTCTGTGTTTGGGGGGTGACTCAGATTCAAAGTTCTATGTTCTCTTATAGTTGGTTAAACTGTGTTGAGTGCCCTAGAGGTAAATAATGAGTGATTGACATGCCACCTATAATGTGGACAGATAACTTTTAATTGTGGAATGGGCCCATTAGATGCTTCAGCCTTTATCCCAAATGTCTGTAATATTAACCATTTACCTGGAAACTGTATACAGTAAAACCTGACTTGAAAGAGCACTGCCTATGTAGACCAGTGCTGTATTGACAAGACAATTCATCAGCACATGTTAGTTGGTTGGTCTGTTCCAAGTCAAACTTAAATTTAGTCAATAATATCCCTGAATACTAGACTCGAGTCCAGACTTAAATTTAGCCAATAGTGTCCCTGAATACTAGACTCGAGTCCAGACTTAAATTTAGCCAATAGTGTCCCTGAATACTAGACTTGAGTCTAGACTTAAATTTAGTCAATAGTGTCCCTGAATACTAGACTCCAGACTTAAATTTAGCCAATAGTGTCCCTGAATACTAGACTGGAGTCCAGACTTAAATTTAGTCAATAGTGTCCCTGAATACTAGACTTGAGTCCAGACTTAAATTTAGCCAATAGTTTCCCTGAATACTAGACTCGAGTCCAGACTTAAATTTAGCCAACAATATCCCTGAATACTAGACTAGAGTCCAGACTTAAATTTAGCCAATAGTGTCCCTGAATACTAGACTCGAGTCCAGACTTAAATTTAGCCAATAGTGTCCCTGAATACTAGACTTGAGTCCAGACTTAAATTTAGCCAATAGTGTCCCTGAATACTAGACTCGAGTCCAGACTTAAATTTAGCCAATAGTGTCCCTGAATACTAGACTAGAGTCCAGACTTAAATTTAGCCAATAGTGTCCCTGAATACTAGACTTGAGTCCAGACTTAAATTTAGCCAATAGTGTCCCTGAATACTAGACTCGAGTCCAGACTTAAATTTAGCCAATAGTGTCCCTGAATACTAGACTCGAGTCCAGACTTAAATTTAGCCAATAGTGTCCCTGAATACTAGACTTGAGTCCAGACTTAAATTTAGCCAATAGTGTCCCTGAATACTAGACACGAGTCCAGACTTAAATTTAGCCAATAGTGTCCCTGAATACTAGACACGAGTCCAGACTTAAATTTAGCCAATAGTGTCCCTGAATACTAGACTCGAGTCCAGACTTAAATTTAGCCAATAGTGTCCCTGAATACTAGACTCGAGTCCAGACTTAAATTTAGCCAATAGTGTCCCTGAATACTAGACTCGAGTCCAGACTTAAATTTAGCCAACAATATCCCTGAATACTAGACTCGAGTCCAGACTTAAATTTAGCCAACAGCATCCCTGAATATTAGAACTGAGTCCAGACTAGAAGTATGTCGTTGAAATCCATTCCCATCCTATTTAACACAATAATTTATTAATTACTGGCATAGTCAAGAAACCATCAGAGAGTGAGTGAATAGTGTTGAGGACCATTTGTGGCTGGGAAAAAGGTGGCCAGGTTTTACTGCACTTGTCTTGATCCAGGACACACATTTTAAAATCTTAACAAAAACTTTAAATGTAGTGGACAAAATATGAGGAACCATAGGTATATATAAAGCTGGTACAAGTAAATATGGATATTAACCAGCTGGCTCACTTATTTCCTATAAAATTCAACAGTTCCATCTTCTAGCAATAATGCTTCTATAAAACTCATATTATCCAGTCTGCATGCTAGATATTGTTCATTATGTGTGTGAAATAACGCCTCAAGTTGGAATCCAGCCTGTGATCTGGACTGACATTCTTCTTAAATTTCATCTGCATTAATACAATGAGAAATTCAATGACATGAAAACTGAACAGAGGACAAAACAGCACAAAGAAAACAATAGTCTGACAGTGACATCTTTATTTCATCATCTGCAAGATTTCTATATCACCTCCCCAAATTTTCTGTAGCATTTTGATGAAAAATTCCAGAAAAAGAATGAGGTGTTTGGTTTGATTATTTTATTATTTAAGAAACAAGAGATCTGGGTTATGATGGCCAATGTTGAATGTACAGTCAAATGTGCCTTAAATAATACCTCTTTATTATGGGTACCTTTCCGTAATGATAATTTAATGAATACATGTATTAAGGAAATACTACATGACTGTCTCCTGTATAAAGGACATGTCTGTCTAATGTGGACACTTTTTTGTTTCTTCCTGATTTTTAGGTTCTACAAAAGTAATTTCATTAGATTTTAGTCTTCACTGAAAATATTACATTTAAAGAAAAATCATGAAATCACATTATCACAAAATTTACACAAGACGAAATCATGCAAGATGGTGGCTATCTGTAATCACTCATTTTTGGTATGTAAATTTTTTAAATTTAAATTCTTCACTTTCTGGAGGACACCTTTCTATAAAGGACGCAATTGTATTGTTCCATTACTATCCTAAGTGGAAGGTTTAACTCTACTGGTACAATCAAAACTGTATTCAAAGACCACTGTTATGGAATACCACCTGTCATGAAAGAACAGACTCTTTCATGATGAATTAACTGTTACATAATATGGGATTACCTCTAATGGAAGATACTTGTCTTGAAAGATCACTTTTTGTTGATCTCTCAACACTCAAGACAGGTTTCATAATGCACCAGTAGATCAGGGTCTATGTTGTGTATTCTACTGATTAATCTCCTAACAAACTGCATAGACTCAGATCTGCTAGCTCATTATGTGATGGCAGATCTGGGTCTCTGCAGTTAGATCTGACCTGTATGCAAGTATATCTGCTACCTGGCATTCTTATATCAATAGATTCATAGCAATGGTCCAAAAGTTATGTCAGGTGATCCCTCCTCCTGTCACATTGTGTAATAAATTACTGACACCATTTGCTGCAATGCTTCATCATAAAGCTTATCAGAATTGTAAACAGGTCAGGGTAATAGGCTGAGGTTAAATGATTTTATCTGTGCTGATGATAAGAGTATCCACTTTTATACTTAGTTCTTCCTACCAGTACTACTAAATGTATAAGAATTCCAACATATAGCTTAAATTTAAAAGGAAGATGACAAGTAAGAGGCATTATGTCTTTTCTCTTTCTCTGGTTTGGAATTCATTTTCGAAATTCAATGGTGTATTTTGAAAACACCACAAAACTAACAACTTTTCCACAACACTGAATCTTACCCCTCAAGTTGTTAATCATGTCTTTCTGAATGCATCAAATGGTTAACCTTAATAATCTAAAACCTGTTACACTTATATGCTGTCTCTTGGCACTATGAATGAATTTAATGGATCAACTCTAATCCAATTACAGTTTGTTTACATTTGAATCTCTCATCCTCTTTTACTGTGATCCCAGCCAATGTGGTTATGTGAGAAAGCTTGCCGGTAGCTTCTCGTGGGTCGGTGGTTCTTTCCGGGTTCTCCCTCCACCATTAATACTGGCCGCCATGTATAGCCTATCTTGTGCTGAAAAATGGCGTTAAACCCTATAACAACAACAACAACAACAACAACTGTGATCCCAAGTGAAGGAGTAAAAAACTATTCACCATTATAGCTTAAAACTTAGCTACCAAGTCCAGCAAATAATACTCAATCCAACTGTTATGAAACCATATATATACTTGTTTATAAGTCTAACTGCAAACAATATTGACCCTGATCTGCCATTTCAAAATGTGCCAGCAAATCAAGATCCATGTTGTTTGTTTTACTGCTTACTCCTAACAAACTTAAAAGCGAGTACATACAGTAGGTAAGGGATATATGGATGGACAGACAGACTGAGGATAAGAGAATCATCTCTGATGTGAAAATGTTCAAATGATTCCAAAATTGACTAACAAAACCACCTACTGCATGACTGCAACTTCTAAAAGTCTTCTGCATCATTAAGACTCAAGTGTGCTGACTTCATCTTAATTGATTTTCTTTTTGTTTTGCCTTGTGGCGCATGTATTTCACTGATGAAACTAAATCTTTGGTTTCAGCAAGAAATTACTCTCCAAAAACATGTCATTTACTTCAGCTGACTGAATAGAATGGAATTAACTATGTCAAAGCTGTGAATGCACTGAACGGAATGGAATTAACTATGTCAAAGCTGTGAATGCACTGAATGGAATGGAATTAACTACGTCAAAGCTGTGAATGCACTGAATGGAATGGAATTAACTACGTCAAAGCTGTGAATGCACTGAATGGAATGGAATTAACTACGTCAAAGCTGTGAATGCACTGAATGGAACCGAATTAACTACGTCAAAGCTGTGGATGCACTGAATGGAACGGAATTAACTACCTCAAAGCTGTGAATGCACTGAATGGAACGGAATTAACTACCTCAAAGCTGTGAATGCACTGAATGGAACGGAATTAACTACCTCAAAGCTGTGAATGCACTGAGTGGAACGAAATTAACTACGTCAAAGCTGTGAATGCACTGAGTGGAACGAAATTAACTACGTCAAAGCTGTGAATGCACTGAATGGAACGGAATTAACTACATCAATGCTGTGAATGCACTGAATGGAATGGAATTAACTATGTTAAAGCTGTGAATGCACTGAATGGAATGGAATTAACTACGTCAAAGCTGTGGATGCACTGAATGGAATGGAATTAACTACGTCAAAGCTGTGAATGCACTGAATGGAACGGAATTAACTACGTCAAAGCTGTGGATGCACTGAATGGAATGGAATTAACTATGTCATACACTGTTGAAGAACTGATTTTTCAAATGTTTAATCAAATTATTTTACACTTGGACTGATGGTGTACATAAACAAAGTGTTTGAAACTGAAGACAATACTGTATTCCATGAACGATTTAGACATACCCAGAAGTGAAGTCATACAACATGATATTATCTTTACTTAGGGAAGATAAGATAAAAAAAAAGGCCCTCCCTGCTCCCAGAGACAGCCAATGTATCATATCAAAAGAGAAGCCTACAATGAAAGATGAAGATTCTGACAGAGCCTAATCTATCTCTGATCTATGGGAGGCACTGCAAATAGAGGTTACCTTGAGATCTGCTGTATACTTCAAACACTGCTTGATTTTCTAGAAGCCTTTACACTGGTCCAAAACTTCTCTATTAAATGAAGTGAGGGAATATTGTGCACAAGGCAAAACAATGGCCTAAGTACTAAACACAATGATCTTAGTACTAAACACTTTTTGGAGTCATAATATTTGCATGCAATTTACCCAAAAAAAATTAACTTTCTCACCATGTGATATAACCCTAAAATTACTCCAAGTTTCTAGGTCCTAATAAAGTTGTTTAGCAGTGGCCTTCGTGTGATATCACCAATTACTACCTCATATCTAAAAATAGAATGTACCTCCAGTTTCAGATGAACGAATAATAATATGGTGGGCGAGAGAGAGGGAGAGAGAGAGAGAGAGAGAGAGAGAGAGAGAGATCATCACTGCTTTGGCAGAGTATACCATATACACTTTCTTTATCACTTGTAGTTTGGTTTCTAAGACACTATTGATCTTGACTGTGCTACATTATAATTATATTTTTGCAATACAAGCATCAACCTTTACAACAAGAATTTATATTAGAAAAAATGCCTGTATTAATTTTGACAAGTTTTCAAAGTTGGTTCTCTGAGGATTCAGAAGTTTGTGATTATTATTTGTGGTAATGAATTCCGGTCTGTGATTGTTTTGGAGATCAAGCTGAACCACAGTAACAGGTTGTGTATATGGTATCATACAAGCATATCATGTTGGTTTTCTACTGGTTTGTTTTGGTTTGATTCTGTTGTATGAATGCATTTATGCTTTGTTTTTCATACCTTTGTAAAAAATTATTAATCTATTTTCCAGACTTTTTTAATGGTTTCCAAGACAACTCACTGAATATTGAGGTCATACTTCCTGGGGTATAATCATAATCAAATGTAAAAAGCCTGGCTGATTGCTTCTGGATTTATTTTCTCATCTTTATATATGGTCATGCAATTTCACAAGTGCATTCACATTTATCACTTGTTTACACTCATAAAAGGCATAATGTGATTATAATAACTTTTCTTACTCAACTGGAGACACACCATGAAACAGAATTTTCTATTTTTCAATCTTAGTTTGTAACAGACTTTCAAAATTGTATTCCATTATAATTGTGAAAATAGAGAAAACGTATTCATTCAGACTGATTTCATACTTCATACAATAATTCACTCATGTTCACTTTGGTGTTTTTCCAGTTTTATTCTTGTACATACATTACTATAACTTCATACATGTAGAGTCCAAAAGTATAAGAAATCGTTTGTTTCCATGGTGGATTTTTTTTCTTCTCCTCAGATGGAATACATTTCCATTTCTAGGTAAAAACAACCAACCACTGATCTTGTTGGGTTGGACTTGGAAATTATCTTTCCAACCAGGATAATTTTTAAAAAATATGATGGATAGAATTAGTTCCTTTTTATACAAATTAGAGGAACAGTATCTACTTCCACGTTATTGAAATGGGGGGTGGGGGTGGGTGGGCAAGATGAAAAATCCAAAGCCCACCTCCACCCAACTTTTTTCAAAAATGAAATAGCCAGTTCCTAACTGCAAGACTGTACATAATAACATAATTCTAGCTGAAGAACAAACTTGTTACTATAAAAATCTAAATTCTTGGTAAACAAAATTTTCTTTATATTTTTCCAGGACTGCATTATATCAATATAGTTCAGATGAAGACATGGACTCTTGTGAACAAAATTACTGAATTAATACATTTTATGACAACTCAAAATGAGGCAGTACAATCTCTTATCCTGGAAACATAATTCAGATAAATTTTCTAGCAGGAAGAATGTAAAAACCTATCGCTAAACCATTTTAAAGTACATGTAATTATCAAACGTCAGAGAAAGTTTTATTTTCCCTTCCAGTGATGCTGCAGTTCTGATTTGTTTTTTTCCAAACTATCTCAAAGAAATGAGAAAGTTATAGATGCAGTAGTTTCATTACAACCCACATGTGATAATCCACTATGCTCCTTTATCAGTGTGGAGATTTTCTCATTTCTCATCAACATGTATAAACCTGCTTAACCAATCACTGTGCTTGCAAATAAATTTGTCTGGCCAGTGACCAAACATGACATTTCACATTGTCTGAATGAGACAATCAAAGTTTCTCTTCTAAACATAGTCCCTTATTGATCAATAAAACAAGCACTTTCATTGACATGTTGGAGATAGTTACATTGTGTTGTTATGGTGTATTTTGTTGATGTGAAAAATGAGGAAATCTGAGCACAGGCTGCCACAGGTTATAGCAGATTACTGCTCATGGCTTGCAACAACAAATGTTCACTTGTTTTATGTTTCTAAGGTAAACCTGAAATGAATTTGTATGAAAAATATTGTTGTCTTCTCTATCTTATAATTCATGTAAAAGGACAGCTGCACATCAGACTGTATTTACTTGTATATAAGTCATGTAAAAGGACAGATGCATACCAGACTGTATATACTCGTGTATAAGTCATGTAATGTAAGGACAGATGCATACCAGACTGTATATACTCGTGTATAAGTCATGTAATGTAAGGACAGATGCATACCAGACTGTATATACTCGTGTATATGTCATGTAAAAGGACAGATGCATACCAGACTGTATATACTCGTGTATAAGTCATGTAATTTAAGGACAGATGCATACCAGACTGTATATACAGTACTTGTGTATTAGTCACGTAAAAGGACAACTGCACACCAGACTGTATATACTCGTGTATAAGTCATGTAATTTAAGGACAGATGCATGCCAGACTGTATATACTTGTGTATTAGTCATGTAAAAGGACAGCTGTATACCAGACTGTATTTACTTGCTTATAAGTCAGAGCCAACTGTAAACTGCATACTCAGATCTGCCATCCCATAATGCACCTAGAGATCTGGGTTTATGCAGTTTGTTATGAGTAATTAGTAGAAAAAAACAACATATCTCCTGTTTTAATTACCCAGTACCCATCACTATTACACAGCTTGTTATTTTTTCACGCCAAAAAAATCAAGTTCATTTGATGTGAATACATCCTTTCGCAGAGTGGAGAACTGTCCATAAGGCATGGTGTACTTGTGCATCCCATACCTGTGAAGAAACAGTCATCTTTTTCATTGACAAAAGTACACCAGGACATCAGAGTGGAGTGGGAGGAGGGAATTTGGTAACAGCAATGGGTAAGTATTTCATAATTAAAATTAGTTATACCCCCACAAATAAAAATGTACATTTTAATAGCAGCAATACACTACCCATCGCTATTACACAGCTGAATTTGTCAGTTAGGTGGGTAGGCTGATGTTTTAAAACAGAGAAAAAATGGAAAGTACTCACCATTAGAGAGAGAGATCCACTTTACAAATTGTTGGTATCTCTTTGGGTGTCATGTTATGCTGCAACAATGGGTCATAGAGAGAAAAAAATGTGAAGGAAGAGAAGGTAGTGTGAGATCACTAAAATGCTTCCTTCATGATATCCTCAAAGGAAGAGTGATTTAGATAGACCCATGAGGCAGTGACAGCTCAAATCTCATGGGCTATCAGATTTATAAAGAAGAGGTCTTATCAGTAAGGGACTGATAAGCTTGTTTCATTGTGGTGACAATCCACCTATAGATTATGAAGGCTGAAATATCAAGGAGTCCTTAAAAAGGAAAAAGAAATTTCCTCCCTTTCTTTTCTCTTCTGAGGCACTGAGACAGAAATACAGTGTTCTGACTAGGCAAAAATTCTATCTTGAAAATCTCCAGCACTGATTCAACTGAGACTGGAAATCTCTATAGGTGATGGAGCTACTAATTCTGGTAACAGATTTGGGTCAAAAAATTGTGATTGACAAAAGAGAGAAATAAATTTGTAATTCCCATTAAACTGGAGACAGCCAGTGTCAAAAGACGATGCATCAATCTCGCCATGCCTTTGCAGAGATACCAGTGTGGGCAAAAACACAGTCTTGAGTGCGAGGTCCCAAATAGATGCCTCACTCAGGGGTTCATAGGGGGTTTTGGTTCAGTACCATAAAACACAAGGTAGATTCCAGCTGGGTGTAAGAGAGCAGGCAAAAGGTCTCCACAGCTCATAAAAATTAATGAGATCAACAAAGTGCAAATCTGAACCAACTGAATTTAAGTGTGCTGGAAATGGTGGTTCTATAGCCCTTCATAGCCGATACTGAACATTTTTGTTCTCAACAAGAAACAAAGGGAAATCAACAATAGACATTACAGAGGGGCAGCTAGGATCAATGCTTTTCCTACTGCACCAATCACTTAAAATTTTCCACCTGGCTCATAGACCTTGGATGTGTAAGCTCTCCTGCCTTGAATGATGCAACTGGCAACCTGGCTCAAAAACTTGTTCTGGCAGATACCTTACTTGAGATGAACCAAGCGTGAAGGTGGAGAATGTGTGGATAATTGTGTAGTAGGAAGGGGCTGTGTTTCTACAGAAGATCCATCCTGTGAGGCATTGACTTGGGTTGATCTATCAACAGGCCAAGACGATCACTGAACCACAATCATTGGGGTCACAAAGGGGCTACGAGAATGACATGAGAATGACACAAGCAGCGGACATTCTGACTTCTTGTTGAACTTGATGAAGAGGTTAAACAGTGGGAAGGGGGAACAGGTAAAACATACCAAAACTGAAATGTACACAAGTCAAAACATACCCAAACCAAAACGTACCCAAACCAAAATGTACCCAAACCGAATTGCACCCAAATCAAAACATACCCAGACCAAAACTTATCCAAGTCAAAACATACCCATGTCCAAATGTACCAAAATTAATTCATGACCCACACTCGCTTTAAGTAATGGCATAATTTTAGCGTATTGTGTTTTATATGAGAGTGACCAGCCTGATGAGCAATGGAAATAAGCGTGCGCAATGGAACTATAATCTTATCTTATGGTCTAACTCCAACTCACATTAAGAAATACATCTTTAAATTAAGAAGTATCATTTGAATATATTTACGTTGTGTTCTCCTGTGGAGAAAATTCTACCAACTGATCTGATGCTTGAAGACTCCTTCATGTATTTTAACCATGACTCAAATGCACATAGTTCACACAATTAGTAGCGTCAGTTTTGACAATTCTGTTTTCTATTTCACAATAGAAACAGATATGTATACATCTGAGGATTAAAAACTTCTTTTGACTTTTTTATGATTAAACAATTAAAATCACAAAATTAATTTGGGCACATTTCGACTTCGGTACATTTTGGTTTGGGTAAGTTTTGACTATAAAATCATGGGAAGGCATACACGAACAGATTATACCACTGGAATCTGAATGCATCTACTGCCCACGCTCTCTGATCCGGGACTGGCGAGATGCAAAAAGGAAGTCTGTTGTTGAGCCTGGTCACAAACAAGTCCATCAGTGGCTTTCACTAGGGAAAGGTAACGGTGGGCAGACAATGTTTTAACTCACAGCACCTCCAGATGTGCCAGGATTCAATCTATTTGTTCCAGTGGAGCCCAGACTAAGTTCTGATTCAGCAGGAAATTTATACCCATGCAAAGGAAGTCCTGAGATGTGGGTAAGTTCCATCTTCTTGAGATTGGGTAAAAGACCCAACTGTGGACCAACAAAGTAGCCAAGACAGCATGGAAAGTTATGGTTACCAGGAGCCAGACCTTCTGTTCAATGGTTTTACAGGAAGGCATGCCAGGCTCCAGTTGTAATACCCATTTGAGACACATCTGCATCCAGCTGAGGAGGCTTAATTAGCCCTTCAAGGAATGTGCTAAGTAGAGGCAGAGACCATATGTCTCAGGGTAGATGGAGGAACAGAGGACTCTCTCTAATAGTGATATGTAAGGTACTGCTGCTGTTAAATATCAAATCTGAAAATTCCCAAGAAAAACATAAAAAGCACAAATGATTGTGCCTATCAAAGACTTTGGCTACATCTGTATCATCCTTTCCTTAGTAATTATGAAAGTGATTATTTACTCATTATGTTATTATAAATATTATGAAAGAAAGATTTTATTTCTTCCCAGAAACTACTTATATTACAAAATCATAAAAAATCAGCTAACATTTGAAAATATTCTATTATAATCAGTGTTCTTCTTTGCATTTTGCAGTAAAAGGAGAAAACAAATTTATTATAATGACCATAACTATTTAGTTTGTGATTACAGATAAAAGAGGTAAACAACAAAACCATCAAATACAATAAATGGGTGATTTTCCAATTGCCTGGGCATTTCTGAATCTTTTTCATTTACAGATCAAATTTTAGAATTCCTCTGTTAAGTTCAAATTTGACTTCTTTTAAATAAACTTCTTAATTCATTTAAATTAAATGGACAGTAGTTTCCCAATTTCCCAGTGATATAAATAAGGGCCATAAGTTTGTGAACACATTTGCCCTGATGTATGTATATTGTTGCAGTTGTTTGTTTTTGAGTACCCTGTTTTATTCAGTCTTTCTCATGTCAGGCATACATAGAATCAGTACTTTGTAATCAACACCTTATTGGCAGAAGCATGTCAAGAAATTAGCAGTCATGAGGAGATAAATATGGAAGAACTGTCCAGTGGAAAGATCTATATTCAAGCTCACTTCAGATGAGCAAGTTGGTTCATTTGGCACAGCACCATATTCAAGTACACTACAGATGAGTAGTATGGCTGTCAGTGTAACACCATATTGAAGCACACTACAAATGAGCAGCATGGCTCTCAGTACAGCACCATATAAAATTACACTACAGATGAGCAGCATGACTGTCAGTACAACACCATAGGTAAGTATGCTACAGATGAGTAACACCATATTTAAGTACAATACAGATGAGCAGCATGGCTGTCAGCACAGCACCATATTTAAGTACATTACAGATGAGCAGTATAGCTTAGTCTGGTTCCCTACCTCATATGCTCCCTGTGTTACACTTTGCTATACTTGTGCAACACAGGGAGCATACAAAGCAGGGAACCAGATTAAGCATAGCTGTCAGTACAACACCATATTCAAGCTGACTTCAGATGAGCAGGATAGCTCAGGTGGAAGAGCACCCTATTAGTAGTCATCTGGTTACAAGTTCAATCCCTGATTCAGAAGGCAGTTTTGATTACATATCAACAAGGCACCTTGCCTCACCTGGAGCAGCCGAAAGCTAATGATTCTTGTCAAAAGTGGAAAACCACAGAAGATAAAGATTATATTGTGCCCTACAGTTAAAGATTTCTTAGCCATTATAGAGTTTGTACATATATTTAGCTGAGTATCAATTAGTGAAAGAAAATGACTAACACAATTATGCCAAAGTTTCACCCTAACATCTGATTTGTGCCAGAGACACCCTCATCAGTAATTGTGAAATGTTCAAAAATTACTTTAAGAAACCCATCAGACAGAGGTTTAAGATATTTTCAACATGGCCTTGTACCAGACTACAGTGCTTACAGTATAATTATCTGCATCATTAGCAGTGTTCCAGTAGGTCAGATTGGCTGCTGATAGTGCTGATGCTAGCAATTTAGCAAGTCAAGGTCTTTCCTCTACATATGGTTATGTGATCCCTCATATACCCAAGTATTCATTTTAAAGGTGCCTTTTTATTCAAAACTGTTATTTACTATTATCCCATGGTATTACAGTTTACCATAAGTGACCTGAATCCTATATGCATAAATGGATCATGGGTCAATTTAGATATGACCACAGACCAACCACTTTTTTCTCTCTTCCAAGGGGTTAAGATTTATGGCCATTCATTCAATTTATAAATTTTTTCTTTCCTCAAAGAAGCCACTAAACTACATGCAGACAGACTTCATCCAATGCCCCTTGTATATGCTGTCTTGAAGGCTGCTATAAACCATACATCATTTTGGTTTATTTATCCTGTTAAATTTCCAGTAGCCTCTGCTTTTGATGCTGCCATTCCATTAAATACAAACTGGCATTATCAATCACTTCACCACTAACTGTTGACCATGTACTTCAACATGTATCATTATCTACTCTGTGCATCAGTGTGTGTGCATCCCAAATTTGAAAAAAAAAAAATTGGTATTATGTGGTTCATGATTACAGGCTTTGCTGCCACTCATACGCTCAGCACTATACAGCCAGAACTGCGCGCGCGCGAGCACACACACACACACACACTTTGTTGTCGAAAGTAACCAGAAAACCACTATTCTTCCATCAGATAGAACTGGCCTTGTGTTCTTAAATAAATTAAATTCTCTATTATCTAGAGTCAAACTGGCCATCAAAATCACTTCTAAGGTAAAAGTCACATGGGTCATCTATGCGCATTTATTTACTCATTTTAAATTAAATGTTCTTTTAACATTTAACACTAATTTTCTTTAACCAAAGTCTATTCAATCCTGACTATTGAATGCTCTGTGCCTGAACTGACATCAAGAAACTTCCAGTTAAAAATTATCAACCTCTGTGGTCTTTTACAACGGTGGCACCATGTACTGAACTTGGGTCAAGTAAAGGGCATGTCGAGTGGAATCATCACAATCTGATTTTGCCATACGCACTTCTCTGGGTGTCTAAACAATGACCTTCCAAAGGACGTATAAGAATCCAATGGAACTGAATACTTGCCACTTAAAGATATGTAGAATCAAATTCTAAAAAATGATACCCATTACTGAAATAGTGTTGAATCCATAAATGATGTGTGTGACTTTTACAATAAAATAAAGAATTACTTGTGCTAAACAAAATGTCACAGTCCTGATGAAATAAGCGTAGATGAAATGAACATTTGGCAGCCACCTGTTTTAATAAGGGCCATTTTATTTCCTTCCATCAGGGGGCATACAATAAGAAAGATTAGCATATGTAATTTTATTATGCATCCTTCTGTTTCCGCATGTGAATAACTGTCATTTACATCCTTACTGAAAATACAGTGATACTATAAATTACAAAACTGATACAATGTAATCCTAAAAATTCTCCAAAGCACATGCTTAACACAGGCTAAATTGTAATATACCATTTTCACTTGCTTACAAGTCAGGTCTAACTGCAAACAACAAAGACCCTGATCTGCCATTGCCTAATGCACCAGCAGATGTTATTTGTTCTACTGATTACTTCTAATAAACTGCATAGACCCAGACCTGCAGAACTGATAATAGGTTATGCAGCCATTTTTGTTACATCATTACTAATATTGATGCAAAAATTTTATGTCCCTTTACAAATGTACATTTGGGGCCCTGGTTGGCCAAATGGTCTAAAGAGTTCGCCTTTACCAATCACTGCCATCACACCTCTGTCTGCATGGGTTTGTATCCCCGACTCAGCCAACGTGGGTATCTAAGAAAGCTTGCCAGTAGCTTCCCTTGGGTCTGTGGTTCTTACCTGGGCTTTTCCTAGTTCCTCCTCCACCAGATATACTTAATGCCAGGTGTATCATGTGCTGAAAAATGGCATTACACCCACAACAACAAGAATAACAACAATTCTGTATTTCACAAAATGTTTTGTATGTGTTTATATGGGTATGCAAGATTGTATACTGCCTACAATAGAAAATAGATCTTCACTCTAATGGTTTGTTTGTGTATATATGGGTACATATGACTGTGTCCTTCCCAGAGTAGAAAACAGGTCTTCCCTCTAATGGTTTGTGTGTGTGTATATATGGGTACATATGACTGTAACCTGCCTACAGTAGAAAAGAGGTCTTCACTCAAATGTTTTTGTGTGTATATATGGGTACATATTACTGTATCCTTCCCAGAATAGAAAATATGGTGTGTGTGTGTGTGTGTGTGGCTACATCTGACTGTCTCCTTCCCAGAGAAGAAAATAGGTCTTCACTCTAGTGGTTTGTTTTAAAATAGAATAAGCATGTGGCTTCTCCATATTCCCCCTGGACTTGTCTTGAACTCTTGAACCCTTAATAGTTACAGGTGTTATAGTTAGTAAAACTGCAAATGGCAAGAAGAGTGTGTGTGTATGTGTGTGAGTGTGTGTGTGTGTGTGTGAGTGTGTGTGTGTGAGAGAGAGAGAGAGAGAGAGAGAGAGAGAGAGAGAGAGAGAGAGAGAGAAAGGGTTTGTTTTCTGATCAATCTTAATTTAAATAATTGTACATACTTAAAAAATTGTACATTCACACACTGAAGTAGTAATCCTAGCCACCTGTTTTTATCATCCAGAATTTTTTTATTTTAAAATCATTCACTTATTTAAAACACGAAGTATTTGATACAATGTAATTTTAAAAATTACGGCTTATGTTGTCTAATATCTGTCTTGCCATGAGTACAGTTCATGTATATTATAATGCAGTAGATTAATATAAATGATGAGACTGGAAGAAGTTCTGTATGTTCCATCCATGTTCACATCAATACAAGTACCCAATAAAGGAAAGAAGGGACATTACACAGAGACATGTAATCAAGTACACCCTGAGTTAGTCTTTCTTTCACTTTGGCCATTGACAATTTTTGTACATGCATGATAAACATCTGGATGATTAAGACTGTGTCTATATTGTATTTATGTAGTAATGTGTCCACAAAATACCCTATCAAAGTTTTAAAAACACACTAGGTTACAAGCTTTGAGAGTAGAAAACTCAATTCATGAACATTTTATTTGGAGTTCTCCAAGAAGTATGTTTTTGTTCCAATGAGGATTCAAATATACACATACCATATATGCTCCCTTTGAAGTCAAATCCAACTGCAGACAACACAGAATCTTATCTACCATCACATAATGTGTTGGCAGATCAGGGTTGATGTTGTTTGTTTTACTGATTAATCCTAACAAACTGCACACACCCAGATCTGCTGGTGAATTAGGTGATGGCAGATCTGGGTCAATGCAGTTTGCCACTGGAACCAACTTGTGAGGCTATTTTACTATTCTATATACCTGTCCATAGAGGAAATCATTCTGTGGGCCCTTATGTGTTCCTCATAGACATCCTTAATGGTAAATTTATACCCATTTTACAAGGTTCAGAGTCCAAAAGTTTTGGGCCGAGTTAAAATTAAAAGCATTCAAATGAAACATTATATAACTTAGTGCTTCCCATCCAAATATGGGCAGCCATGGCAACTCAGTTGTTTGAGCATCAGTCATAATCCAAAACTCATAGGTTTGATACATGCCTATGCCAGTTCACCTTGGTTTCTTATGGTGTGTCCTTAGAAAAATCACTTAGTCTCAATTTCGTTGGCATGATATAGTCAATGATGTGTTAAAAGTGCTATTAAACCCAACAACCAACCAATCAACCCATCTACAAACACAGAAGAGCAGATCACAATGGGTTGCTGTTGTTGGTTGGTTTTTAACGTCACTCTAGCATATTATTGGCTATATCAAACGAAGGAAATGGGACTAAGAGTCTTTACCAAGGACACACTGAGGCAGCTGATTTAGGTTGGCATGGCTGGAAATCAAACTCTTGGATTAGCAGCCTTATGCTTCACCAAATCTGCCACCAACAGGATAATCTATAAATCCAATACAAGACCAGCTTCTGTAACTAAAAGAAAGCAAAAGATGAAGATGGAATTATCACACATATTCACACTTGCTTTATTTAATCCCCTCTCCCCTACAACTTTATCCAGGATTAAAACTTGAATCCCTTGTCCATTACTCACTACTGTGTAGCATCATATTAAATATGATAATTGTCAGAGGTGGTGATGAAGTGTGTCAAATCCACATTCCTTATGGTGTTTTGATTACTGTTATCTAGGAGATGATCGACCACAGTGTTATTGCCCAGATCGA
This sequence comes from Megalonaias nervosa, assembly GCA_016617855.1. NCBI lineage: Eukaryota > Metazoa > Mollusca > Bivalvia > Unionida > Unionidae > Megalonaias > Megalonaias nervosa. Next base: position 70,501 of record JAECUM010095491.1, read on the forward strand.
GTAATTAATAACATAAAATATGAAATTAATGGATGGAATAACAGAGATTTGAGTAGAGATATAGAACAGAACAACACGAGCCCCTATATGTAAAATATAACAAATTAATCAATTACATAAACAAAATGAAATTGAACATGACATTTGAGTGAAATAGTTACAAAATTTATGCAAATTTCAATTAGTCATTCTGTTTCACCAATGAAGCAAATTTCATCATATAACTGAGGGAATGATCGAACTCAAACTGCATGCATGTCAGCATCACTTGGTTACTTCCGGTCCATTCCAAACTACTGTTGGTGATAGGTTGATGTTGCCATGTTTTTTTTCCCTCTCTCTCCCCCCCCCCCAGCCTCTTTGGGTTATCAACCATATTGGTTGAAGACTGTGCTCTTGTCCACTGTGCAGTACAGGTATGGTACTTTTTTTTTTCCTTCAAATAAAATATAATACCCAACATAAATATGTATCAGGGTATTTTTTTCTTCTGGGATCAAACAATATTCCCCCTCTTTTTTTAAGTCAAATATTGTCCCATGAGAATTCAACAGAACTAAGCTATGGTCAGTTCGCAACCTGATCTGATAAACAAACAGCCTACTAATGTGAATTAATGTCTTTTAAAATGACTACTCATATTCCTACTGGAACCATGACATTAGTAGACCTCTTAGATAAACCATTACACCCAGCTGTGGGCTCTAAATTACTAGCTGACTATATTTGTCAACACACATTCCTAATGCTAATACCATTGATTCTCATTTGAAGAGAATTCACAACTTAATTACACAAATGAGGTCCTATGTTCCTTTACTAATTAGCCATTTATTAACATACATTTCTATACATAGAAAAATCAGTTCTTACCATACATGATACAAATCATTCAAGACAAACAAATTCTCAAAATGCGTATATGAATAATGCATTAAATCATTAGGATACATGATTGCTATAACATTCAAGACAAATAAATTACTGTCTGCGTTGGTTCGAGTCTTGGATTCAGTGAATGTGGATATGTGAGAAAGCTTGCCAGTAGCTTCTTGTGGGTCGGTGGTTCTTTCCAAGGATTTCCCGGTTTCTTCCTCCACCATTAATACTGGCCGCCATGTATAGCCTATCGTGTGCTGAAAAATGGCGTTAAGCCTTATAACAACAACAACAACAACAACAACAAATAAATTAATTCTCATAATGCTATCAGAGTAATGCATGAAATTCCAATACTACAGGATTTCTATTACATTCAAGACAGATAAATTGATGATTAATTTCTGAACTTGAGGAAAATTGAAACATTAATTTAAAACGAATAAATTCAACAAATAAATACAAACTTAATATCAATGCATATTTTATGTCACAAAGACCATACCTTTGTGCTTCCTGAGCCCTCACTCATCATCTGAGAATTCTCTATCTCTTCTCTGGCTCTGGGCTCTGTAATTTTCTACTATTTGACCTTACATTAACATTGGCCTCATCCATCTGTTTGACCATTATCGAGCAGACTCTGTGTATTTTGGATTTTCAACATAGCTTTAAAAAAATTTCAGTCATATTGCTATGATGTCTGCAGTCTAGCAGTTTATATTGATGTCCAGCACTGGGGCATCATGCTGCAGACATGCAGTGTGATATCCTACCAGTCACATTATCCTGACATCAGGCCAACCAGTCCTAACACTAACCTCTTAATGCAGAGCACCTAGTAAGGCAGCTGTTAGTACCATTTTTATAAGTCTCTGGTAAGGCAGACACTCTAACCACTAGGCCACCAGAGTGGTCCTCTTACGGACTCTAGTTAAAATTAAATTATGTCCCTCAAACAAGAGATGTTCACCATCACAAGCTGCCAAGTTATTGTGAGCCTAATTCATACTTTAAACTTAATGGTTACTTGTCACATTGACCACGACATGTGCTGTGAAATTATCTACAAACTTTTGTACCATAACAATCGTACTCCCTTACATTCCCAACTTCAAGATCAATCCTTCAGTTTACAAGGCAAATGTATGCCAACAGCTGCCATTCTGGACATATTGATTATTTACAAGACAAGGATTTACCAAGAAGATGAAAATACACCTATTTTTTTTTCATTTGTAACTTCTCAGTCAATTATACACTCGATCCAATCGTAGAATAGATGAAGTCATCTGAATAGATCAGTTTCTTTTTTGTAAAGAAATGAGCAATATTGCTCATCGGCAACTTAAGTACTATACTGTTAATTATCCAAACAGATGGTAAAACTAAATGTTTAAATTAAGGAAGGAATAAATATCCATTACTATGATAATGGAGGAATTTTTCAGTGTATAATAGGTGATTCATGGCAGCCAGTATATTTGGTGAAGGAAGAACCTAGAAAACCCAGGAAGAACCACCAACCCATGGGAAGATACAGCTTTCCCACATACCCACATTGGCCAAACTGAGATTCGAACCCACGCAGAGAGAGGTGAGACATGAGTGATCCGTAAAGGTAAGCACCTCAGATCACTAAGCCACCCAGGGTACCATTTCAAGGACAGGCAAAGTTACAGTACTTCATGCTATTTCAGTACACTTCCCCAGCACACAGAAATAGTCATTTGCATACCATGTTCCTAACAGTGATCAAAGCTAAACATCAATCTAACTGGGTGAAAGTAAACAACTGCTACTTTTTCTACACTGTTAGAGTTGTCAGAAATAGTATTGCATATACTGTGAAAATTCAGGCAAAGCTACTGTAATTTGTGCATCTGAAGTTCGTTTCAACAGCGCACAGAAACACTCCTTTTCATCAGCTGTCTGCTTCAGACTGCATATAATCTTCAAAAGTGATAAAAACTGAATTTTAATAGCACCAAGTACTTATCCTGCCGCTAGTGCGTAGCTAACCTATTTTTGTGCCAAAAACTCACTGTCCGTTCGATGTGAATACATCCTCCCACAGAGTGGAGAAAAGTGTCTGTGACCTTTGCACACCACTCATGCAAAGAAGGTAGATATTACCTGTCATCTTTTTCACAGATGCCAAAACTATCACCAGAGAAAATATTCCTGTAGTTTTTAATTAGTCTCAGTGTTACAGCTGTCTGTTTCATTTTATAAGAAACCATATTGTAGCCTTTTCCCCTTTAGAATTTAGTTCTTTAAAGGGCTTCCAAGTCTACCTCATGTTCCATCTTTTAGGTGGACACACACTCCTTACATATATAAAAAAAAAATGTGGCACAGTTAAGTCCTTGTGTTCTAAGGAAAATAGCAATAGGCCCTGCCTAATGTTGAGGACATTGCTTACTCAATCTTTAATTTCACATTATATACTTTTTATGTTTGCTCAAACTACGCATTGACATTGCATATGTATTTTTAAAATTTGCGTTAATAAACAAAGTTCACAGGTGACTTATCTTATTTTTCAATTGGAAAAACTACAGGTAATTTCCATAGGGTCAACTCTATTGTTTACTTCATGTATACAGCACAGGTGTTTAAGTGGTATGACACTACATGCAACCAGATGAGTTTAGCAGCAACATTATAGTGTTCTCAGTGCATACACAGGGGTGTATGCAATAGAACACTGCATGCAACCAAGTGAGTTTCAAGGCAAGAACAAGTGATTTCAGATGACATTCATCTTCTCTTTTTTACAGCATAATGTCAGAATAGTCTGAGGGGCAGTGTGGACACAAAAAAGGGCCCTTGGGATACTCACACAGACTGCATAAGTGCTCAAAGTGGATACAGAAAAATCACTAAACATTTTGCCTAGTTATGGCAAATCGACCTCAGGGGCCATATGCAAAACTTTTCAAGCAAACCCAACCTCAGTGCAATCTCCAACTCCTGCTAGACCACCTACTCACTCATCAGGTCCATGGCACCCAAGTTGCCACAGATACAAAATGAAGTTCTCTAACCCTCCTTCCTTTCCTACCACAGGAAAAGGGACAGCCCTAGCAAATTCTCCTGCCATGCATACCTTTCCCGCATGTCCCAGTAGGAGCTCACCTAGGCCTCCTTCTCAGGGATTTGGTCAAACATCAAAGACAATGGGTGGGTCCTTTCCATCATAACGAAGGTTATTGACTCCCATTTCAGAAACAAACCCGATTGTCAAGGACCTCGATTTCCTTTCCCCAGTCCAATCTGGTGAAATTGAGTGAATAGATGCACAGCCTTTTGCAGAAAGGGGCAGTCAAGAGGGTCTTGAGTGATCAGTCTACCCTCCTACTCTCCAATCTTCCTAGTCACCAAGAAACATGGGAAATTTCTAATCATATCGATCTCTCCCAGCTCAACCAGTTTCTCTTGGAGGACTCCTTCAATTTGCAGACAACCTCCTCAATCCAGAACATTCTTCGCCCGTTCAATTGGGCCATCTCCACTGACCTTCAGGATGCTTACTTGCACATCCTGATTTTTTCCTCCACACCACAAATATCTCAGTTTTTTGCCTAGAACAGGAAGTTTTTCAATTCCAGGTTCTGCCATTCAGAATCTCTTCTGCACCCAGAGTCTTCACCCAGATCACAGGAGTGGTAGTGGCCTACCTCAAAATACTAGGAACATCGATTCTCCGATATTTTGATGACTGGCTGATTCACAATGTCAATGTTTAGTCTCTTCATCACGGTGTGTTCCACTCTTGGTCCACCATAACTCAATTGGGTCTCTTACCCAAACTTAAGAAGTCAGAACTTGTTCCTTCTTAGGACTTTGTTTACATGAGGATGAACTTCCTCATGAACCAAACATTGTCCGAGTTCTTCTGGATCAGATAGACTGAATCCTGGCTCTCCCAGAGATGCTATGAGCATAACCCTGTTATCTGCTCACCTTTATCTTCCCTACTTGGAACCCAGAATGCCACTGCTGATTGGTTCCTTAGGATGTCTCCATATGTGTCCTCCATGGTTCCTCCTCCTTGCAAGGTGGAAACCACTCTAAGATTCTTTATCAACCCCAATTCCTCTAGGACGGGATTTTCACCACAATTTGCTTTGGTGGATAAATTGAGACAGATTCTTAGTGGGGGACTTGTGTACGCACCCAATCACAACTCCTATCCTGTCCTGTATGTGTCAGATTCCAGTTGGGGTGCTCATTTGGAACCAGAGGGTCTAATTCTCCATGGTTCTTGGACTCTGGCCAAATTGTCCCTCCACTTCAACATCCTAGAAATTAAAGCAGTATTGCAAGGGTCCATCGACAGAATACAGGGTTGGATGGAGTAAATAATAACATAAAATATTAAATTAATAGATGTAATAAGAGATCTGAGCAGAAAACAGAATAAAACAACACAAGCCCTGAATGCAAAATATAGCAATTTAATCAGTTACATAAACCAAATGAAACCAAACATGTCTTTTGAATGATATACTTTCTCACAGAAACAAAATTACCAGATTTATAAGAAATGCAATTAATCATTTTGCTATACCAATAAACAAATTTCATCATGAAATCAAGTGAATGATTGAACTCTTTTGCTCAGCATGCCTGCATAATCTGGTGGCTGTTGGTCCCTCCAAATTCAACCCTGGTGAAGGTCAAAGTCACCATATTCCTTTTCCTCTACTCTCTATCTTTCCAGCCTCTTTCAGGTCATCAACCATAACCTGGTTGTCTGTTCTCTTTTCCCACTGTGTGGTGCACATATGGAGCTATTTTTTTTCCCTGAACCTTCTAAGACTCACTCTCTTTTCTATGATGCCAAATCTCTCTTTTCCTTTAAGTCTCCATTTCCCTTAGCTTCCAGACACCTGTCCCTTGAACAATTTTAACAAGAAATACTTGTTATTTCCTGGAGTCAACTTCTTGGCTTCCCACAGAAACTGTGACTAATTTTGTGAGGGAAATTACTTAAAACATTTAATTTCATCTGGGACACACACATCTCTGATTTGGCTTAGCCAATCAGGATTAAAGTTATCTAACTGTTGAAATTTTAACACACCCATCAAAGTTAGAATAATTCCCTCTGTTCCACCTTTATTAATAACTATTTCTGGAAAAACTAATTTTATGACACTTATTTCCAAATGGGACAAATTGTCTTTTGATTGTCTCCATGTTGTCCTTTCTCCACTACTTAACCCCCCAATTCACCTCACCTCTCCATCTGTCTGACCATTATCCCAATGGATTCTAACTAAAATATCAATCATGCTCCCCAGCAAGAGCATCACATCCATCACAAGCTAGCAATTTATTGCAGGCCTAGCCCATACTTCAAAGTTAATTGTTATATGTTGAGCTGACTATGTAAAGATTCCTCTCAGTTATGCTGCCATCTTTCAAAATTCACTCTGCTACAACAGTGCATACCTAAAGCCCATATAACCATGAGCTCAAAGCAAAAACTTCAACTGACCCACTAAAATGTGAAATATTGGTCACAGTGATCTTTTAGGTATATGTGTAGTACTAAAGGAGATGTATACAATCATACAGTTTAATGATTAAAACCTGAAACGTAAAAACATGAAACTGAACCAGTCAATGAAATAAGAAACATGGATCATAGTGACCTACTCTTACGATCTGGGCAGTAAAGTACTCATCAAAAATGCAGCCTCTCACCAGGTTTTATGATCTAGGTATAACAGCATTATGCAGTTGATACAAAATCAATGTGGTCCTGATCTAAATGGAAAAAAATTAACACAAGTCGGTTTTTGGTTTGATTTTGTGAGGTTTAATGGCTTTCTCAACACACGTGAACCATAAATGGCAGTTAGCATATTCTGGTGGAGGAAGAACCACTGACCCGAAGAAACTACTGGCAGGCTTTCTCACATACCAATGCTGGTGGAGCCAATGTTTAAGGTGTACATGTAGCACTCATCAAGATGCATTGCTTCACAAGTTTTTATGATTCTAACCTAGATATAACAATATTATAAAGTAGATAACATAGGCCTGTAAAATGTGAAATGTACATGACAAAATGACCTTGTCTTTTTGGTAGGATATGGCACTAATAGAGATGCATACAGTTATCTGGCATGAACACTTCAACATATGGGTCAGTGGCCTACTTTTGTAACAAGGGTGTATTAGACATCAAGATGCATCCCTTCATCACTCTGAATGAGTCTCTATAACAGTGTGGATGCAGGGTACAAAAATATTAAGTTATGAGCTAAATATAGAAACTTTACCAAACCCAGTAAAAGGTCACAATGACTTTTTGTTGTTGTATGGGTGTGGTAAAAAATAGAGATATCTAACAGAGATGCATACAGTCACCTAGTTTGACAATTCTACCATGAAAAGACCTTTATAAATAACCTTACAATACAAAATTGAAGCAACATCAATGAAGCATGACTTCTTTATTGGCAAGGGTGTGGTAAGAGTGTGGTACTAACAAAGATGCAGTTTGATGATCCTAAGATGAAGAGAGCATGAAAAATAAACTTCAAACACACCTACCATATTTCATAATTCCAGATACAACAGTATTTATCAAGTGTGCAAAAACCATGTACCATGCATGTACAACTAATGTATAAGTATATACCACTTTAGCTCCTCAGCCCCATCCCAAGGGGGTAGATGCTATGAAAATTACACCAAACTGCTGCCTAGGTTGACATTTAAGTGAGGTGCTTTACCTGTGCCAAGCCCAAACTGGGGCTAGTATAATACTACTTTGTTGAGGTCAACTAAACTATTGAGCTATGTATTAAATAATGAAGATGAATTTAGATAATGGTGATACACAAGGAACAGTTTATAATTGGCAGTCAGGTTTGTGTAACCTACTCTCAGAGCTTTCCACTTTGAATGACAACACAGTAATTATTCATGATTCATTTGGTAAACAAATCAATTATGAAATTACTCTGAGATATCAACAGGACACATTCACTGTCATATGAATATATCAGAGTAAAAACCAAACTTTCTAACCATTAAAAGAGAGTTACTTTCAACCTGCTGTCATCCTGTCACACAACTGGAATGAACTGAACAAAGTAAGTTACAGATAATGAATAACGTTACTGGCACTGGTAATTACTATTGGAACATCAATCAGCCATTTCCATCAGGTCATGAAATAAGGTCAGAAATATGAATTGTAGGAACACATCAGTTTTGATGTGTTTGGTGATTTGCCTCTGGCAGAGTGCATCACATATGTTACAACAGCAAAGGCTGAGACTGTTCGGTTTGTGACTTTGTCTCTTTCTGTCACCGTACTGTTCCATATGAACGAAAGTAGTACAGAATAAAGTTCTCAATGGTGACAAATTACACCCGAGGTTTCTTTCTTGACTTGGTGAAAAAGGCCATGGATATTCTGACTTAGATAATTACTTATCAATGTAACAGGTACTGATAATTACTACATTTCATTGGTAAAGAGCTCTTACAATTGATTACTGAAAAGAAATTGAAAAAATTATCCCCAACAACAGAGCTGAAAAGCAAATTCTTTCGTAAATACCAATTTAATTTCACATCAATTGATATGAAACTCTCTTTTATTGGGCATTTTACTCCTAATTCGGAACCAAATGCATTTGTTATTGGCTAAACACTGCAGAACACAAATTTATAATAAAGAGTTTGAATGATCTAGAGGTTAATCACACCAATACAAATTCACTACATGTTTGATTGTATGGCTCTACTTCTTTCAGTATTTTCAATGTAAGTACTACAACTTCAAAGTCTGAAGTCAAACTGTTTGCATAAAATACAAACAGATGCAGGCTATTATTTAGACATATTTATGAATAGACATACAGCCCTACAATGTACCCTTTCCATGTTTCAATTTATACATGTACATTATACAAGGAAATTGCAGTAATTCATCTCTTCTGTTTTTCATTGGCCTTGTCAATATCAAGCTTGAAATTCAATAATTAAAGGGGTTACTGTGCAAAGAAAAAGGGGCTGGGGCTGACAATCATGGGCTATAACTCTGGTAAATGATGCAAAACAAAGAAAATCAAACTCAACCAAAGTCTAATGAAAATCAAGCTGCATACCAAATTTGGTTGAATACAAATGTGATGGAAAAAAGCGGATTTTTATGACAGCAGGAGAACACAACTCCACTAACAATCATGCAGAAAGCTGGCAATCTCGCTCTGCCAAGGAACCACAATTATCAAGCAACATGCCATCTTTCTCTTGAAATTAAATAATAACCAAGTGGTTTCTTTTGTAAGAAAGAAAATGGATGGGTCTAACAACTAGGGGATATATATCTACTAAACAATTATGCAGAAGCCTGATAACCGAATTCTGCTAATAACATGCTGCACACCAAATTTGGTTGAATTCCAAGTGACTGTGTAGAATGATGCAGAACAATGGAAACCAAACTCAGTATCAGTCAGCATATAAAATTTGGTTCAAATCAATAATAATTATGGGAGTTACTGTCTCACAAAGAGGGCAGATCTGATAATCAGGGGCTATAACTCTGCTAAACAATTACGTTTAATACTGACAATCAAAGTCTTCCAAGTTCTCATCAAGAGCTAGCAATATGCAAATGTTATCTAAATTCAACAACAGTTAAGGAAGCTCTTATGCTGAAACAGTAATGGGACAGACAGCTGGAAGGAAGGGCAGATGGATGGAAGGAAGGACAGATGGATGCCCAATTTAACAAAACATTGAGATAATATACTATTATGCCACAAGAATTGTGAGTGGACAGTATTTATTAATGAAAATGTGGAAGTACATGTCAGGTAGCATCTCACTGTGCTCTAGATAAGCAAAGTACTGGCATATTTTACACCGTCATATTCAGGATGCATCAATTGTTAAATCTGTTAAAATTGTGCAAAACAAATGTAAGCATCAAGTCCAAAGTTGTAAACATTATTTGCTCCAACTGTATGTAAAGTCCATAATGTATAATTGTGCATTCAATCATTATTAACTATTGCATAGATTTAAGTTCCAGATGTGATATGCACATTAGATATGATCACTATGAGAACACTCACTCAAACTGAGCCAATATATAAAATGTACCCTTAATGAGTCTTTGTCACTAAGCTATTTGTCTCATTCAGAAAGGCATGGTAAACATCTTGATGATTATGACCCAGTCTTCTTGTGCAAGTTTGGCGCTTTGTTGTGATGATAAATACCCCATCAAATTTCAAGAAACATTATTAGTTCTAAACCAAGGAGTAAAATAATCAATTTATTAAATTCGTATCTAAAGCACTGAATTCAAAGATAACAATTTATATTATACATAAAACAAAAAAAGGGAAAAAACGACCTTACCTAGCCTGCTGTATTGTTTCCATTTCAACCAACTTGCCATTTATCTCCAGAATTTCATCACTGACCTTAACACGGTCCCGTAAAATACTTCCCTCTTGAACTTTTACAACTCTGATTGCCAGGCTTCTCTCACTAAGATCATCAGTAGATCTGTAACATTTATCACATCCTTTTTCATTGCCAATTTTGTCTTTGAAGTCATCAGTCTTGCATGGATGGGAAACAACTCTGTCAATTTCAATACCTAGACCAGCTAATGGAACTTGTAATAACTGTACACAAAAAATTTGGTCCCTACGTGGTGGTTTCACGGGGGGAGTTTTCTCAAGGTCCGGATAACTATTAGAATCCTTTGCTGAATTCAGTACAGTTGAAGGAGAAGTAGAACATTCAATTGTGACTTTATATGCACTCTTCCGAGGATTGTATTGCTCAGTGTATGTGTTCTGAGATTGATTGCGACTGTACTTGGCTCTTGGAGCTGACTTTTCCAAGCTTCCTTTTCGTTGAAACTTGAAATGTCCTGATGATCCAGGAAATATTTTCATTTTGCTGAAGTAAGTTTTCAGTGTATCCATTATTAGTAGCCTCTTTAACTGTAAAGAGCATGAATAAAACAGTGAGAACAAAGCCACAATTAGTTTCATAAGTAATAAATTTGAGAATGATGAGCCTGAAGACACTAATGACAGAAAAATTGCCATCTGAAAAATGGATGCAGCCCGCACGACCAACCATAGGTACTACAAAAATAAAAATCATTTTGTAATTTCACATCCAATGTCCTTCTCCTTTGACCTATTGATCACAGACTCTGTAGGGAGCTGCCCCTCTTCAAATATAATACAACTATGAAGATGATAAAAACTGTGCTGGGAATCTTTGGGAAAGTAAGTTTATTGTGTGGAACCCAAATGGTCATATTTAGCTCCTGCAACCTTTCTACCTCTGACCTTGAGAAGCAATAGGAAGTTGCTTCTACCCAATGGAATGTCAAATTCCCACTAACTCAGAAACAAATACATATGTAGTTTTGTGCATGTAAATATTTCACATTAGGAGTTCTATTCAGACATGTTTAATCTTGGTTTGGTTTGGGCTGGTTTTGTGGAGTTTAAATCCAACAAATGAAAGGCCATACATGATATCCAGTATTGTTTTTTGGTGGAGGAAGAATCTGGAAAGACCTCAGGAAGAACCGCCCACCCAAACGAAGCTGAGAAGCTTTCTCATATCCACACTGGTCAAGCCATGACTTGAACTTGCACAGGCAGATGCAAGTGATCTATAAAGGCGAGTACCTTAGGCCACTCAGACACCCCATTTAATCCATCCATTCTTGGCAACCCTTTCAGTGTAGGAACCTAAGGCATGGGTACAGTGGTTAGTGTACTCAACTTCTAATCATCTAAGGCATGGGTACAGTGGTTAGTGTACTCAACTTCTAATCAGAAGGGCATCATACAATTTTCCATTCAATATACAATAATCAACTAGAATCGTTTGCAAAACACACATTCCTACTTAGTTCTACCCACCCCAAAATGTAGCATGGGTGCCATCACACATGGGGGCAAGGTGGGAACTTGCCCTGCACCACCCCCACATTTCACCTCTAAACAATGTTTTGGCATACATCCATAAAACTTAATAGCTGACCACTACATTTATTTCTAATATCTCTTTTCACACCCTCTGTGTGTGTGTGTGTGTGTGTGTGTGTGTGTGTGTATATATATATATATGTGTGTGTGTGTGTATGTGTGTGTGTGTGTGTGCATGAACAGTCATTGCATTGAGAGGGGATCTTAATAGTTGCTAAGCTGTGACCCTGAAGCCACAACTGTAAACTATATCCCCAGGGCACAACCCTGTGATCTCATTTGAATCCACAAACACCACCACTATCTAATATTTTTTTAACACTTAGATCAGTGATTGCAGACTACAATTTTACTACAAGCTGATCTCATAACTTTGGAGTTTAATTTTAAATGTATGCAAAACAGCCACTACCCCTTTGTCTCCACTTAAGGGGCTGCATATAAATTCTAAAATGGTTCTATGCATTATAAGACCACCCACAATCAAATCCTAAGATCTGATATCCCTGTCTAGACCCCTACTGGAAGACAGGCTGCAAGACATTACAAGTGTATGCATGTATGGACAGGCTGCAAGACATTAAAAATGTATGCATGTTACAGACAGGCTGCAAGACATTACAAGTGTACGCATATATGGACAGGCTGCAAGACAGTACAAATGTACACATGTATGGACAGGCTGCAAGTCATTACAAGTGGATGCATGTTATGGACTGGCTGCAAGACATTACAAATGTACACATGTATGGACAGGCTGCAAGACATTAAAAATGTACACATGTATGGACAGGCTGCAAGACATTACAAATGTACACATGTATGGACAGGCTGCAAGACATTACAAATGTACACATGTATGGACAGGCTGCAAGACATTACAAATGTACACAGGTATGGACAGGCTGCAAGACATAACAAATGTACACATGTATGGACAGGCTGCTGAGAATCATATAATCGGCATCCTTTGTTCTAAAAATGTGGGAATAATCAATCAATCAACCTTTCCATGTGCAAACTTTTAATAAATCTCAAACTAATTCATCTGCACTTTTATTAGCCATCTCTGTTCCTATAATTTCTACTTTAGAGATGCAATAACTATAGGAAAAAAGATACCAGTAAGGGATCCAGCATTTAATTTCCAGTTGGGGGTGGGAGATGAAAAAATTTCCACCCCACCCCCAACAGCTTGAAAAAATATTCTTTGAGATGTAGAGAGAGAACTATTACAATGGGTACTTGGGTATTTGAAACGTTCTGAGTACATTTATTTTGTTATAACCTTTCTTTGTTTCTTTGAACCTGTCAATAACTTTTAATGAAATCAATAGACTAATTTAAGCTCTATAAAAAAAACATCTGCAACTGCACATGCAGCACACTGTACACTAAATATATGCATTGCACAACATAGGTAAATGATAGTTATGTAAAAATGTTTAAAAGGAAACAATTCTGCTACTGTACAAAAAAGCATATTGTAAAATCTGGGTGCTCTAAGGGTGCTCTCTTGTTGATATCATTGATGACTTATATAAAATTTACAGATGTATCCTAAAAAACTGGAGCTGATTTCATTGTTTTAATGATGGTCATGAGTCCATAAATGATCCACGTTCTGGAAGACTTGTCTGCAAGTGATAAGTGGAAAGTGGCTACAGAAAAGAGGCAACAGATAAAGTGTTCAATACACAGTGGAATATATTTCTATTATCAAAGACACTGTAATATACAGAAAGTCATTTGAAAAAAAGGTTTCTGCAAAATGGGGCACACAATAGTTGATAAAAACAGACTTGGGTTGAAATTGCCAAACAGGTATTCAGCAAAGATGAAAAGAATGACAAGATACATTTGAAAGAGATTGTCATAGGTGATGATGAATGGACTTATTTTTCTGAACCCATTTCAAAAGAAAATAAAGTTTGGAACAGAGAAAATGAGCAGAGAACACAAAGCATTCGACTTTGTCAGACTGCAAATAGAGTTTTAAATACATTATTTTTTTTTGCAAAAAGCTTGGTCATCCAGGTACCTGTGCCTCAATGTTATTGTCACTGGACATTTTTGTGCTTCCAAAGTGTTGCCAGGAGTTCTGGAACACTACAAAACTAACCATCCACACACCGGTACCTGAAGTATCAATCTACTTCAAGACAGTGCATCAGTAAATAAATCTGCCATCATAGACTTTCTAAAGAGGCACAGACCATATCCTCTACACAGCCAAGAGTAAGCTCCAAGTGATTTTGGGCTGAATCCTTCTATCAGAGATTTGCTGACAACCTGAAAGTTAGACCATATGGTTGGAAGTACAGTTTTCCAGTGTATGATTAGCATACAAAACTGTAAATACAAAATGGCATTTATTAACTGGATAGACTAAGAAAATGTGTAGAGCTGGATGGGGAGTATTTTGAGGGGATGCACTGACTAATAAAGAACTTTATTGTAAAGAGCACTAATAGATAGTTCCCGAATGACATCATCAGCCACCATATTTGTGGTCAGCTGGCAGATTTACCATTGACTTTATATGGTGTTTGGAAGTTGAAATAAATTCATTGAATCTCAAGATACTTTTTCGAAAGTTACATACATAAACAGAATGCAATTCAAGCTTTCTGTTAGTATCTATATTTGTGATTTATAAGTTGACTTTGCTTCAGTGTGCCTCATTAAAAATGGAAAATTTTGGTGATCGCATATAGGAGAAACTGCCAGGTTGCCCATCGTCCAGGTATAATAGGCAAAATATCGTCTGCTAGTGATGTCATCGGGAAGCATCTATATTCTGAACTTTTAAATACCCTTGTATCTATTATATTATTTGAAAAATTAAATTATCTTGAGATAAATGACAAAGAGTTCCTGGTTCCAAATAAAATCCCAAGCCCCACTTAGAAAATGAAATGGTCAGTCCCTAAGCATTAAGAGGAGATATTTCTACATGGAAGATCCTGCCAAGATAATAAGACTTTTCATAATGGAAGTGAAAGGGGCTCATTACTACACAATTTCAGCATTCAGTTGCTACATTTCAGCATGCATGTATAGTGAAAATATAAGTTCTAACAACAACAAAAATGTGGGTGGACAGGCTGGTGGACAACTATATATCAATCATTTCCCATCAATCCCTCAAATATTAGTATGCAGTGTGCAGAAGCACTGTGTGCCTTATCAGTACACCTGACAGGTACGTTACAGGAAGCCACTACAAGTTTATCTTCTTGAAACACTCATAGGCTGTCAGTATATTCATGACCCATATGACCACTTTCTCATTATTTAAATTCCTATTTCACAGAACTGCAATAAAGAAGCTCCAATTACACATATTAGCAAGTGATCAAACAATCAAACTCACACTTTCTAGAACATTCAAAAGTTTAACTTTTTAGCCCTACTGTATAGTATAAGAACTTTCTATTATTAAATTGTTTAACTTATAAAATATGTATGTATGAATGTATGTATGTATGTATATATGTATGTGTACTGTGTGATGGACCTTTGTCCAAAATTGAGGGTAAGCGGTTTGGCCTACCCAACTAATGTCTTTTTTAATAAACAACGTATTACATAGCTAATTTTATTCTATGATTGGAGATTATAATTTTTGTCTATGATTGGGCATTATATATTAAAATTATTATTATTTGTGGGTAAACAAGTTTACTTGGTTTGAGTTCTAGATTCAGCCTTGATTCTAAATCCATGAAGATACCAGACACAAATTTTGTTTACAGTATGATGGAAATTTCCATTAACATCACTCTCATCCTGGTCCTCTTAGTATGTCTTTAGTTTTAACATACGGTAAGTTTGAAGTAAACAAGAGTGATTTATTCCTATCCTAACATCAGTCTTTACAGGAATCAATTTTAGTTGTGATTCAGTTAATATTTGAGAGGATTTATTTATTAAATTATTCTTTGGAATTATAAAGTGCTAATTTAGACTAAATTACTATTTCTGGATTATTGTGAATTTATTTAGAGACATTTTAGATAATATCACTGTGATACATTAAGATTGTTAGCACATCAACACTATTCCAGGTTATTGGTACATCAGCACATTCAAAATCGGAATTTATTTGTAACACCACTGAAATTCATTCGGAATACTCTATACTTTTGAACTTGTGATAGAACTATTTCGGATTTGATTCACAATAATGTAAATTCTTTTTAAATTTTCACTTTGTATTCTTGGAAAAGAATTATTTGTTGAATTTTACTAAACTTGTTTGTTTTACTCTTTTCTGTTACTAAGTTTAAGACCATAAAGTCATAACAGAGTGTGTGTGTGTGTGTGTGTGTGTGTGTGTGTGTGTGTGTGTACGCATGCAAACATGCATGCACGTATATATGTATGTATGTATGTATGTATCAAGAAGCAAGTATACTGATAATAATTCCCAGAACAAGAAATGTAACCTAACAAATCGTCTTTAAAGAGAATTTAAAGATTTAAATAATACAGTAAAACTTGTCTTGTGAGACCACTACTATGAAAGACCACCCTTCTTGAGAGACCAGGTTCTCCTTGCAGAGATTTATTGGTTATACAGGGTTATGACCTATAATGAGAGACCACCTGTCTTGAGAGACCATTATTTTTTGGCAGACAGGGTGGTCTTTCAAGACAGGTTCTACTGTATTTCTATAAATTTATATTACTAGGTTTTTAAATGTCTGTTGATTCTTCTGTCATTCTGGTGGTCTGTCCATCTGGCTGGCTGTCTGTATACCTAGCTTTTCCTCATCCAATGGTTTGAAATTTATGAAACTGGTATCTATACATCTGGGGTTTCTTTCTTGGGTCCTGCCCCCCATCACCAGTCCAACTGGAGGGGGCCAGGGTCAAAATTTGTACAAAATATTCATTTACAGTGACAATTTTATATTTCTTTGATAAAACTTTTATGATCAAGCCAAAGAAGGAAGACACATAATGCATACATTTTAACACTTTCAGTAATAACCTTAGGTAACAGTCCAGGAGTGGGAGGATCAAAGGAAAAGATAGGCAATACAAACTAGAGGAATCTGTCATCGCAAACGTACATATCGTGATATCATTTGAAACACATAATTCAGGACATGTATTGCAATGTTGTGATGTCATAATGTATTTTTGTGGTACCATATATTGCAATGTTGTGATGTCATAATGTATTTTTGTGGTACCATGTATTGCAATGTTGTGATGTCATAATGTATTTTTGTGGTACCATGTATTGCAATGTTGTGATGTCATAAAGTATTTTTTTGGTACCATGTAGCCAAAATGACATTTTTAGCATAATGAACGTAATTATGGAATAAAAGAATTATAAACATTTATGAACTTAAAAATGTATCATATCAACCTCTGCTTCATGTCATGAAGTTTACTGGTTTAAAAACTTCATATGCTCCTCAACAAAGTTCAGTAATTGAATAAAATTCCACACAACCAAACAACTAAAAATTAAAATACTCCTTTACGTCTTTTATCTTCTTTTAAGCAACTTTTAAAACAACAAAAAGGAAAAACATCTGACAGCCCTGATAAGCTTCATAATTAATAGAACCATACAGCTGTATCTAATAGCAGCAGTCACATTAAAGTAAATTTGAATCAACAGAGCATGGCAAATTGACTAAACATTCCATAAATATCTCCTACTTCTGCCTCTTTTCTTCTCCATTATTTCAATGTCATGTATTGCTCAGCAAGCAAAACCACAATTACCCAGATGCCACCAATAAATTCCAAAGGCTAAATTTTCTACCAATACATAAAAATACTTCCTTTAATGCTGGCAATGCAGCCTTTTAGAACTGCTCTGTCAGGTCCTCTCAATTGAAGAGTGCTGTGTACCAAGTCATATTCATTCCTTGAGTTTAATTATCATTTTAGTACATACAATACAAAACTACAACTGAACTGTGTGCCTTTCCAAAGAGTCTGGTGGGCCACCATTGGCACATGTGCGATAGTTGCTTAAACCTTCAGTAACGGTTAGCCAAGCAATGGCGGAACCTTATTGAGCAAGGAATGTTTCAAATGGTTTATTCTATGTACACAGGGTCTATCCTATAAATGAATACATTATTGCAAAATTCATGTTATTTTCTACAAAATCATGCTGAAATATCCAAATGTGCCAAAATCACAATCATGTACATATTGTTATGAAAATGTACTCTAAAGCATAGTTGACCATTTCTTTTTGACTCGACAGCTTCAATCAAGGAAAGAGAGAAAGGAAGGTATGTAAGTATTTACATGAGGGATCAAAATGAATTTTTTTCAGTACAAGCAGCATTTTGATTGTTCTAATAACTAGCAAAAATCAAGCAATATTCACAAGCATGTTTCATATTTTGAACACAAAATATCACTAACAAGAAAATTCTAGTTCATTTTTTTAAGCTAGCAATATACTAACATTGTCATAACTAGTAAAATAATAGATTTCTTGTGGCAATTTCAAGCTGTAGATGGATTGAGGGATTAAAACAAATTGTTGGCAACAATGAACCCATATTTATTTCTTGGTGATCCACTAATTATTGAAAAAGGCACCTTATTTTTTGCGACTGACCATAAGGGGGGATTATTTTCTTTTATATTTCCAGCAACCAAATAAGTTGAAAATAATGATTTTGCTCTTACTTGTTGAGTACAAGAACTAACTATATTCAATTTAATTATCTCAAGACAAGAAAAAATAAAATCCCACACTACCACCACCACCACCATCCCCCTTGGAGTCAGAGAGATGTTAGCCACTAACACCAAAATATAAAAGGCAATCTCCACCTTTTTAAACTGGTCAAAAACTTTACACATGCTTACTATTTAACAGGCTTCTAAAGTCAAATGAAAGGATGTACATGTACTATGGTAACAGAATCTGTGTCGATTGGCCTAGTGGCTAAAGTGTCCATCTCACATGTGGGAGGTCACTGGTTCGAACTGTTACGTGTCTAGGCTCGTACAAAATTAACAAAGAAAAGAGAGAAGCCAACAAGTTTTGTAAATTTAACAAAATAATTTCTTTCCCTAGAAAAACAAGGTAAAAATATGAAAAAGGACTTACAGTTTACGAATCAAATCCAAAAATTAATCCAATAATTAAAAATATAAGTCCTATCACTAAAAAGTTCTAAGTGAATCAAAGTTCAAATTCCGATGGAAGGCGATGACGTCCTCTATAACCTGTTTTGTGTTATCATGTCAACAGTTCCTTGTTGAATTACCAAAAATAATATTATGGCTTTAGAATTCTGAATAATTTTCAGTAAATGTCGTTGTCCAAGAATTCTGATGAGCACTAGATAAAGTCTCCAGGGAAAATAAATTATTTTAAATAAAAACTAAATTCAAACTGGCAACAACAAAAATAATACCTCTGAGCCCCAAGGTATGATTCATGACTGACTAAAAAACACTATGAAACATCACTTTAACTCTAACTACAATGCAGTTTAGATCCCCTGTGATGGGGTCATGTGATCACCTTCTTTCGAGAAACGTAGTAACATCATATGTCAATTATCACGTAGGCCATGTACGGATTCAACTGTACTGAATGAATCTTACTATAAGATTCAATAATAAAAAAAATAATAAAAAAAAGTTATTTACAACAGATCTGAAACCAAAAGATACAACGTTTCTACAAACTGCGTATTTATCAGGTTTAACAGAACTGAACTGAATTCACTGGAAAAATGTCAAATCCAGTGAATAAAGTTATCATTACAATAACATGTAATGAAATAAAAATAAAATAAAAAAGAATTTAAAACACACAAGTAATTAAATTACATATAAATAACAGAACCCTGATCGAATCATACCAAAGACTTGCAAAAATGGTACTAACCACTGCCTCACTTGGTGCTCAGCATTAAGAGGTTAGTGTTAGGACTGGTTGGCCTGGTGTCAGGATAATGTGACTGGGTGGGACATCCTGCTATGTGTCTGCGGCATGATGCCCCAATGCTAGACATCACTATAAACTGTCACACTGCAGACATCGTAGCAATATGACTGAAAATTTTTTTAAAGCTACGTTCAAAAATCCAAAACAAACACACACACAACTTTTTTCAATGGTTTCTCAAGAATGTCACAAATTTTCATGGAATATTTACAGTTTAAATGAACTAACTTTCTAATCTTTGTTACCTTGTTTAATATTGTTTAAATGTGCATAACTGGACTGGTTATTATCACTAATGCACTGGTTATATGTAACTGGACTGGTTATTATTACTACTGCACTGGTTATATGTAACTGGACTCATTATTATTACTACTGCACTGGTTATTATTTAAAATCAATAACAAAAGTGCAAGACAAAACTTACGCTACCTCTCTTGCCCCGCGAATGAAATTGTCCAGAAAAAAGACACACAACTTCTACAGTATAAACTTTGGTATTCCTTAATTAATCTGAGGAGGGATTTGCAATTTCAAAGAGCTGTAACACTGAGCAAGTTTTATAATACACTGTTCAAGGACATGCTTATATTTTCAGAATATAGGACTCTTCAAGGCCATGGGAGTCAAAATGTACCAACTTATAGTGAGATGGCCTTATAATTAAATACAACTCTACCTCATAACACTCTCCATGGCAGCCATAGAGTATACCACCTTATAATGAGATGACCTTATAATGAAATACATTATACACTATTCCCTCAATATAACACTTCCCATAGGAGCCGAGAGTTTATCTCCTTATCATGAAATGGTTTTGTAATGAAATGCATTACACAGAACCCATTATAATACTGTCCACAGCAGCCAGAGTATACCACCTTACAGTGAGACTACTTTATGAAATATATTATACAGTACTCCCTCACTATAACAAGGTCTTTGGCAGCCACATACAACCTCCTTACAGTATGATGCCCTTTTAATTAAATACATTACACTGTATGCATTGCAACTAGAGGTGAAATAATACACCTCTGCCACATATTGATATGATTCATGATACACAGCCTACAATACAATACATTATTGAAACACATATCAACTTGATGGTCTTTCCATGTTTAGAAGTTCTCTCAGTGCAACAGTTGTGCCATTTTACATTTCTAGCATGCAGATTACAGACTGACACTGACTTATCATTTGTACATATGCCATTCTCATCCATTACAAGATAAAATTAATACTCCAAAACAGACAACCTGTAAGGTGTCAATGATATTTATTCAGCTGTATGGTCCATCTCAGGCTGCTCATTTGATCGGGTGCAAGACTCATCTTGGTCACCATGCCCTTTGTTTTGCACTGCATGAATGCTTTTAATACATTACTGATTTTATGTCTTCATTTTAATTTGGAAGGTATTATGCTGTTATCTTCAAAACAGAAGAAATAGTGGAAATTTCCTTGTGCAGGGAAAATCTTATTTAGAGTAAGTCCAAGTATGGAAGTCGAGAGGACTGACAACCAAATCCATCACACTGTACTTCCTGCAGATGCAAAACAATTGCTGCAGGCATGGAAACTCATTTGTGTGAGTGCAAATGGAAATTAGTGACAACACCCAATCCCCTTGAACAACAAGGTAACTATAAACCATGCAGTTTGAAATCTACCCCTTGCCAGTTCTGTGCCAATTTTGTTTTATCCCATTTGCATTTTTAGTTGGTGATTACATAAATCAGTGTACAGAAGACATTTCCAAACTGGTTCCTCATTTGTAATTTAAGTACTCTGCAGATTATTTTAGAAACTGCTTTTTGTGTGAAGATTTTCTGTTGCTTTGTACATATTTAGGTTGAGTTTGGATGCCAATACTTCTGGTGTGTCATGCAGTGAAATAGCTACAGGTACCTAGTAGTCATTATTAGTGGTGATTGTTTTACTCTGGACTTGATAAAACAATATAAATCAATCAGAACTGAATGTAACATATTTCACTGCATGGCACACCAGAAGTGAACCTCTCATATTTGATACAAGAAGACAAAATGTGAAGCAACAGCTATGTGCTGATGTAATAAAATAATTAACAGATTTCAAGATTTCAAATCACTCTAGTTAGTCACCCCTGTGTTTGGTAATTTGTATAAGGCAAGTGGGTGTTGTCAGTAGTTTTTCTTTGTTACTGACAAAAATTAGTGCTTGTGCCTACAACATCTAAGATGAATTCTCAATTGAAAGAATAAAAAAACAGAACTAGTAATTATTCTTGACTGGTGAAAGTTAAAGTAACTTGTACTGGATAAGTATTGCTTTTGATTAATTCTTCACCTCTTGCATTGATTTTTAGAAATATATTGATACATCAATATATCGATTAATCATTTCACCAATAATCACAACTATGCCGTGGAAGTGTGTATAACCTTATGGCGAGACCGCACTATACAAACAATTTGATACTACATACTAAAATGAGATCATTCCCTACCTACTTCATAAGAAACAGTGTTACATACATTGTATGTATGTTCTCTTCAGCTTTTGTTTCTACATTATTAGTCATAACCAGTAATGTCACATCATCACAAGCCACAAATGATGATCCACTAAACTCCTTTATCTCCTGTGGTGACACTCAGATTTCCTAAACAAAATTATGTCATCCACAAAATAATGCAACAATCTCATAAACACCAATTAAAGTGCCCATTTATTGGAGACCATGTTTAGAAGACACATTGTGACTGGCTCATTCAAACAGTATCAAACATTCTTGCAAGATCATCACTGCAAAAACATTTTACTCATACACAAAATCATTTGTTAAACAGATTTATGCATATTCATCAGAAATGTGGAAATTTCAGCACAGGAAGCCATGGGTGATCAAAAATCATAGTAGATTGGCACCTATGGCTTGGGACAATCATAACATCTGAAAAATTACAAAAGTATTCGAGAATATTTTGTTTGTCTCATATGTCTGTCTATTCTGTGCTGTGACTAGAATTACACTGGGGTTGTTATATAAGCCCTCTCTGACGTTTCAAGTTCAATTTTATAATCCATATATCAAATATAATAGCAATTAACAATTAACTGGACTGAAGCAGTGTAATGTGTTGAATTCTGAATAAGTATTGAACCTTAAAATTGTGTGTGATTTAGATTTTTAACGTAGCTTTAACAATTTTTCAGTCATATCGCTACGATGTCTGCAGTGTGGCAGTTTATAGTGATGTTTAGCACTGGGGCATCGTGCCGCAGACATGTAGCATGATGTCCCACCCAGTCACATTATCCTGACACCAGGCCGACCAGTCCTAACACTAACCTCTTAATGCTGAGCGCCAAGCGAGGCAGCTATTAGTACCATTTTTTTTGTAAGTCTTTGGTATGACTCAGCCGGGGATCGAACCCACGACTTCCCGCATCCGAGGCAGACGCTCTAACCACTAGGCCACCGGAGTGGCTTCCTTAAAATTGAATACATTGTGCATTAAAATTTTATTACAGTCAAGCCAGCATGGCCTTTGTGAAGGGTCACTTTGACCTTTTTTCCATGTCAGTGTTAAACTTGAAAGGCCAGCATCTACGGCTCATTTAGATTTGAATGAGGCATTGCAACGCTGTCCTGGGAAAGTAAACATTAAAGTTACAGACCATAACCGCTCGATGTGATCCCCATGTCAAATAGTCATTTTCGAAGGCAAGTTGATATGCATTGTATTTCTCAGATTCTAGGCTGTCTAAATCTGATGAAAGAAATAATTATCTTGGGGAAAAAACTTAGGAACCGCTGATTATGACTGCTCAGTTTAAATTAAGGTGTACACCTTGGAAGTAATGTTGAATTTAAAAGTAACGACCTTGGTCGATTTCTTTAGTCCGAGATATCCTGCGAGAGGACAAGATTGGCTCCGGGGGAAAACTAAAGAATAGTGCTTTCCTCATTAAAACAAGTAAAAGGGGACCAGGTGGCTGTCTTGTAAGAAAAGACAGGCTTTAGTGCTAGGATGCACAATTGCTGAAAAGAACAGCATTAAGGTATGCGATTTTAATTTTCATCTAATTTTCTATTTTATTTGTCTTGTTTATGCAAATGTACTTGATATGACAAGGATTCATACTATGTATCGGTTATTCTATTTCATGGAAATCTGTTGATATGCTAGAGTTGTTATGCAATTTATTTATTTAATTTTACAGTTACTAGTTCACTGATAGAACTGACTGACTGCATGCAATCCAAATTTTCAGATGTGTGGGGTTTCATAGGGTTATATGAATTAATTTCCTTTGTTAGGACGATACTGATTATCATGAGTTAATGATAATTGCATATTTATATCTGATTTTGTAATGCTTAAATAATCTTGTAGGTTAGGGATTGCTGTGAGCTAGAAGTTAGTGAATCTTATGCAATAGTAATCAAGCATGCATCTTATTGAGTGGAACTGACTAGGTTGGATATCTAAGGAGTTATGTGGTAGCATATGCAGAGAGATATGGGAATGCTGTTTATATGCACCACTCACATGTTAATTTGTGGTCAGCTGCTGTGTAGTGAGGGTGATGATCTATTGAATTAGGTCAGACTTGGATGTATATTACAGGGATCATTTGTAACTAGAGATAAGAACTGTACCTTACTCAAAATACAGTCTAAATCTGTAAGGACCATTAATCGTTAAGGTCACCTTGTGTCAGAATTTATGCAGTGTTTGGATAGCTAGTTTATGCTTTCTGAGTAACAAAAGTGAGAGAGTTTTATATATGTATAGAAGATGTTACATATAGAGATTTAGTAGTAATCTTGTCATTCAAGGAAACAGCTCCCAGGAACAGACGGGGCAATCCGAAGACAGAAGTCCGGAAAAGAGATGAAGCGTTCAGAATAGAAAGATCAAGGGAGATCAATGTATACACATGAAGGTGGGAAGACATGTGATACCGGAGACAAAGACAGGAAGCGACGCTAGGTGATGCAAATCAGGCGTGGACATTGTGCTCTTTTCACCACTCGTTACTATGATGAAGTGAATCCAAAAATAGAACACTGCTATTGAAATTCTGTCAACGTAAATTTGTTTGAACTGTAGCTGACACTTTTAGTTTTTTGTTATTGATTAAATTGTTATTTTCTTGTCTAAAAGGGGTTCGTATTGTATTATTTCTTCTCAATAGTCCTGTTCAGTTCTCTGATGATGTTCTATCTGTCCGCTCACACTGGGCAATAAAATCGAGGGAGGTTATTCTCTAGATAACGACAGCCAAATCTAATTAACTACCCCTCTTTACTACGAGAGGCAACGTTACAAGCAGTAAAATTATTATCTCTACCTCAAGGAGAGAAATACAGATTTAGAACTAACCCACAACTTACAAGATGGTTCTTTCTTTGATTGGTCATGTAACTCAAAATTACATAACTCAAAATCGCATAACTTGAAATTTTTGGTTTCACTGTCTTTAAATTTTCATTGAAAAATACTGAATTCAATTTACCTTAATATCATTCATTCTACCATTTAAAGATCCTAATCTTTTTGTTTTAGGCAAATAATTTTCCTATTTTCAGTCTTTTGAAAAAAATTAAATTTAAAAAAAATTAATATATAGTGTTAATGCGAATTTTGCTTAAGTCCAAATCACACAAATCTGCAGATGCCTATATATATTCTGACCCACCCACCCCCACTAATCTGATTTGTGCGACATTGTGCTTATATATATATAGATCAGCAATTTATGAAGGTAGTTCTCTTTGAGCCAAGGCATTATACTCATCCTGTTCCTCTATGATAGAACATCTCATATACACATTCCACAACACAAGATGTGATGGAATCAGCTTAAGCATCAGTTTTCAGATCAAAGGACCATCAAAAGGGCAGCAGGGTATCCCTGCCTGGGGCTAATTACCATACTGTATTGCCTATGGAAGATATTTTTCAATCTGATATTTGGTGTTTTGATAGAGGGAATATTTGTTGTTTCTCAATCTTATGAAATTTATACAATTTTAAAGGTCACTTAAAACTGTAGCCCCTGTTTCCTCTGACTCTTCCAACACCCCAAGATAAATGTTCAAATATCTAAAATGGAGGAAACTTGCATCAATTAAATGTCAAATCCCTTCTGTATATCATTTTACCTATTTGTTTGAAAATAAATCTACAACATGAAATCAAATCCTATCAAAATCCCCCCACCCATGAGTTACCTTTATCAAAATGAAAAAAAAAATAAAGTTATAAATTATTCACTGTTGACCATGGGTGCCCACACATTGGAGCAAAGGGGAGGAGGACACTTGCCCCTGCTCTCCCCCCCCCCATTCACCTCTAAACAAGTTTGGGCCTACATCCATAAAACTTTGTAGCTGACCACTACATGTTTGCTCCCCCCCTCAAAAAAAAAAAAATTCTGCGGGTGCCACTGCTGTTCACTGGTGCACCAATTACTTTGCACAGTTTGAAGCTTTTCGTTCAGCACAATTTTTGATTATAACACAAAGTTTAAGTGACTTGCATCAGTACATTTTTATGTATTTTACAAATGTAAAGATATGTATAAACTCTTTAAATAAATAGATAAATTATAAACATGCAGTGTGGTTACAGATCAGGTACTGTTAGACCACCAAATAGATCTTTTTTCTTTGATGGCGGTACTTAGGTACTGTAAAATAATGCATCAAGTGCTTGGAATTCCTGCTAGTAGGACAGCTATTTAGTGAGACAGGTATACCCCTGTGTAATTCTAGTCCCAGGTGTGTGTACAATAAACTCACATGTACCTGCATGTGTAATCCTGAACAAGAAAACTTAATTAAAAATATAAATTAAAAAGACAATAACTCACCTAAGCTGATGGACCAATGGACCTACTATTTTATTGTCAGGGGTTGTTTGGACCCAGAATTTTTTCAAGCCAGAATATTTTCTTATGTTACTGTCATGTTTGCTAAGCATCCAGCTAAAATCATGCATAAGCTATGATCTACCTGTCTTGGGAATATTACCGCGGCCTTGTGTTTGATCTCTAAAGATTGCCACATGGTTAGTGTTGAACTCTTATGCAAGGTTACCATGGCCAGCCATAGACTGGAAACTTGAGTCAGCAAAGGCAATCGGTAGCATCACTTAACAAAGGCTTATCACACCTATATGTTAAAGGTTAGTTCAAGGATCAAAAGGAAAGTCAACGGGGTGAATGGGGCATTTTCTTATCAGTTCCCACACTGACAGACAGCGAGAGGGACATTGTCTGCTAAGTTTGATTAAGTCTGTTCACAGCAATATCCAATCAAAATTGAGATAGAGGGCATGATTACAACTCAGATCCAAATCCACTCATAATCTGGTGGCGGAACTTAAGAGGTAGATTCTAAGGAAAGACAAAGCTTCGAAAAGGTCAGTAAGTTATTTGCTCGATTTTTGCTGAATATTACGGCATCAAAATTGTAATTATCTGTGGTATGTACACTTAATTATTAGGATCGTATAGTATGTAGAATTACCTTTGTAGTGTTTCATTTACATGCGTATTTGAGAAATGGGCTTGAGCCTTACATAGAGAATCATTAGATGTGAGGCGGAATTATGTTTGGTTGTGGCCAGAATTAAGTTTGTAATTCGCAATTAGGTTACTTCATAGTAAACCAGTGCATTTATTAATGCGTTATGTCAGAATTTACACATGCCTGAATTGTGAATTTGGAAACATGGTTGAAGTATGTAAGATTAGTTACTATGGATGTATGCATATATCAGAGAATGGTTATTTGAATATTTGCGTACTTTGTATGAGCTGTAAGGTAAAGAAATGCATCTGATTATTGTGATATTATTTAGTATAACAGGATTAGGAATATGTACTGATGTGATGGAATTTATTGATGTACGTATATGCAGTAATTGATACAGTGTTGTATTATAATGTTTGTTTTACCATACAAGAACGTATGGGTATCTCGATATGAACAAATGCATGACTGAAGAAATTTAATAGCCATTATCTAATAATAAGTTGTGTGTAGTGTGAGATGAGAGGGCTATGGAAAAAGACTGTACCATCCTTGTGTTTTCACAGGAAGCGATTTAGGGACAGAGAACTTCCGGTTCCATTGGGTCCCAAGTCTTCAAGAGTTGGAGACGGAATTGAGACTAGCCGAGACAGTCTAAGTCGACAGAAGTGTATTCGTGGGAGAGAAAGTGGAGGAGGTGGAGAAGGAGTCTAGAGAAAGTCGAGGAGGAGGAGGAGAAGGAATTTGGAGAAAGGTCGGAGAGGAAGAGGAGAAGGAACTGGGATAAATAAGAGAGAGAAGGATGCAACAGACGAGTAGAAATACAAGGACAGGTGGAAATCAATCTCACACTGCTAATCAAGTGATGCAATAGGCTTATTAAAGGGCCGAGTGGAATGAGTGTACCGTAATTGGAAATTTTAGTCATTTGATTATTGAATTGTTATTAAATTGTTATTCACTGAATTTCAACTTTTTTTTCTTTTGTATATTTAACCATCTAACCGCTGGCATTGTTGACTGGGAGCTCGGAGCTTTACATCTATCTTTCACTAAATTTAACTTCCAACAAAATAGAACCTGGGTGGATCTTCCATAATAGTTTAAATAAAATATTGGGGGCACTCCACCCCAACCATACAGTTCGTCACAGTTACCTCAAGATAATTTTCGACTAATATGATGGATAAAACAATGATCATTTCGTTGTTGTTGCTTATAAATCAGAGCAAAACTATTTGTTTTCAAGTTACTTCAGAGATGACATAAAATTAAAAAAATCCCAGGCTACCCGCCTATCTCCCACCCCACCCCGCCATAAAATATTGCTGGTCCCTACAAGGAACTGACAAAAACGATGACATATGCGGGGGGGGGGAGTCAACCACACATGCCTTTTCTAGTAAAAGAAATATTTCCAATGTAAAAACGTTGTAATGTTACCCTTTCACACAATGCGAACCATCTAATTTAATCCGTGTGTGCGATTTGGATTTTAAACGTAGCTTTTACAATTTCTCAGTCATATCGCTACGATGTCTACAGTGGAGCAGTTTATAGTGATGTCTAGCACTGGGGCATCATGCCGCAGACATGTAGCATCATGTCCCACCCGGTCACATTATTCTGACACCAGGCTGACCAGTCCTAACACTAACCTCTTAATGCTGAGTGCCAAGCGCGGCAGTTGTTAGTACTATTTTTATAGGTCTTTAATATGACTAGGCCGAGGTTCGAACACTCGACCTCCCGCATCCACGACGGACGCTCTAACAAATCCATTTGAAACAATCCTGGATAAGCTCATCTTATTGCACAGTTAACAAACATGTACTACGCTAATGACATATTTATTACAAAATTGCTTACCTCAATATTCCTTCAGGCCAGCTGCATGCTGCTCACAAGCCTGATATGCGGTTTTTAGAATACCCCCATGCTTTATCAATATCAAAGAAACCGAAACAAAACAAAAAGCAAACAGGTCAAAATTTCCTCTCAGTGACACGTTAAGGCTGCGTCAAACATATACATCTCATATGCGGCCGAAAGAGGAAGTAACACAATTATTTGTCAATCTTCCTGATAGCCTGTTGCGAGACGGGCCGTGAGCAATATACATGAATATCCCGTGCTAGATAAATTCACCTACCAATATAAAACCAATATTACACGTGTTGAGTCTTTCACATATTCTCACAATTCGTCTACTTCTAAATGTGTGACGTCTACAGTGTGAGAATTAATGGTCGATCTTTCCTGAAAAGTAAATATGACTTCCAAACACCACCATCCGCAATGTTCTTTGACTTCGGAAGCTGAAATTTCTTTACATTGTTCAATTCTTGAGCAAGGATCCAGCTTGCAGAGTTCTGATTAGCTAGCCACAATAAGTGTCAGCCAATCAATGGATGCCTAGATGGCTCGGGGCGGTAGTTCAGACTGAGGAACAACACAACCACGTTGTTTGAAAAGTCGCAGCTTTCTATTCATGTGCGCGCCTGTTTTAGGTACAATGTTGAGCTTGTTTACAAAATAAATACTTCATTATCTACATCACATTTCAGATGCAGCATGACCAATATCGACCATCTGTATTATCAACAGTATTGAACGATGATGATAATGATGATGACAATGAGCATGTGAACGATGAAAAGTAAAAGAAAACGAAAGAGGATGGTGATTTTAAAAAAATCTCAGCGATAATATTTAATAACAACACGGTAACATTGTCATTAGCAAAAATATTTGTACATTTCGCAAAGACCAAAACTGACCATACGTACAAAAGCAGGCATGGGCCGTATCCGACATATACCCTGTATGTTGGTGAACAAAGCTGCGAACACGGTGACCGACACCCATGTTTGCCATTGCGTAATACGCCACCAGATTTGTGTTTATTCTGTCGGAGCTTCATTTTGTTGCAAAAAATAGCGCAGACGCTGATTTGAAAGAGCATTATGCGACGGTAGGTAATGGTTTACATTGTTTGCAGTAGAGTGAGCGTTATAGTAGGGTAAGTACTGAGTATTTTACCATGGCTTCGAACCCTAAGCTCAGTCTGGTGTATATCGATATTATTTTCAATATGCCTTGATTTCTGTCATAGGAATCGGAGTATATATGTATAAGAGGAGAGTAATTTGCTGCGTAGTCAAGGGTGTATGTCTGCTACGCACGAATAGTACACCATTTTGGGGATGTTCGCATGGTCGAGGGCATACGAGTTCGTGAGTACCGGCAAGCCGATTGTTACTTTAATCCGCAGACCCTGGTTAAAATTTTAATAGGAAACAAATGCAAAATTCTCTGATCTGTATGATAATATTCGTACTAGAAATAACAAAAACATTTATCTTAAATATATTCCAAAACAGGTATATCAATCACTTCGCAGTGGATACGACGAATACATGCATATAATTCTTTGTATCGTCACTTACATCACACAAACATTTAAAGAACGCCAGTGCTATACAAACTTAAACAATGACAGTTCTGATATACCTAAAGACGTATTTGCATCACTGTGGACCGCTCCAGTGGCCTAGTGGTTAGAGCGTCCGCCTCAGATGCGGGAGGTCGCGGGTTCGATCCCCGGCCGAGTGATACCAAAGACATAAAAATGGTACTTACAGCTGCCTCGCTAGGCGTCCAGCATTACGAGGTTAGTATTAGGACTTGTCAGCCTGTTGTCAGGATAATGTGACTGGGTGGGACATAATGCTACATGTCTGCGGCATGATGCCCCAATGCTAGACAACACTATAAACTGTCAGACTACAGACATCGTAGCGATATGACTGAAAAATTGTTAAAGCTACGTTAACAATCCAAATCACACTCACATGGCTGTGCATAGTTTGATGTTTTATTTTGTACATAGTTAAGTGACGCAGCATTACTCTTCTAGTAGCTAATGTGATTATTTATTATATTTTAAGACCATGTATTATCCGGAATTTTATAAATCTTATGTAATCTCTATTTAGGAGGGAAAAATAGTTGTACATACATACATACATACATACATACTCGGATACATATGGTAATCAATTTGTAGCACAATGGACATGATAATAATTCATGTCTTACATATTTAGAAGTGAATGCTGCGTTGAGTCATCTTCATCAGCCGGGATTTCAGTGACATCACTCATCGACCCATAGGTAAATACAGCCCAACACATATGGCAGAGATAACACTACAGAAATAAACTGATCAAAATCTAAAATGCATTTATGAAATTGGCCAAGGTTTTGCAATTTTGGAACGCATGTCCTCTCTCTCTCTCTCTCTCTCTCTCTCTCTCTCTCACACACACACACACACACACACACAGATGGACGCACGCCCACATATACGTTCAGACATACGATTCGTATGTATGGATTGTGAGATATTATGTCATCTTTAATGGTTTTAATATAAACATTGATAGATTTTTTCATATGCATATTTATAAACACATACTTTCTTTACTTAAAAGTTCAGAGAAACTTACAATGATTGTAAATAATCATTTCTCTTTCCGTGGAAGATATGTATATGTATTCAGAGAACGTCCTAATTAGGTGTCATTGTTGTTCAAGATTCCTTGTCATATTTGTAAATCACTACGACAACGTCAGAAGTATTCTTTGCGTAGACGAAATTTGTATCCATAACGTCAGAAAGATAACTTCTAAATAACAAGATGGCATTAGCAATTAGTTAAGCTGTCCGAAGTCTCAAGCGACAAAATTGTGAAGTAATGTTGCCCCACCTCACACCTGAAGGGCAGGGTTGAGGTTTGCTCTCATATCTGTATGCTACATGGCTCGTTAGAGCCCAGCAATCTTTTTGCATCCTCTATTCTCCAAAAAGAACTGAAAAACAACTAAAAGAATAACAAATCTTCACCCCAACAAATATCAAGGACCTCATCCTTCCCACACATTATGCAAGAATTTTCATACCAAACCCATTAGTATGAAGTTTTGAGAGCATATGCAATTAAATGTTTCTAAGTTAATAATAATTATTACATTATTATTGTTTGGCTTTGTTGCTATATTCTTTGATTTTCTTTACCTTAATATATTTATAAAACTATTATAATGAATATATTAAACTCTTTTTCTCTTCTATAAATCAATTTTTCAGTCTATTTGAGGGTCGGAAATTCTTTCCCCCAAAATTCCAAGCCCTCCACGACCCCTATGAAATGGTCAGTCCTTATTGTGTTATTGCTGTTTGCTAAAACTACCAACAGAATCATATTTGAAAAATGGAGACCATACGAAATACTAAATTTACAAGGCTTACCCGCAGATTGTTTTCTGACATGAATCAATGGCTAAATTGAAACATCCAAACAATACAAAAATTAAATATTTTGGACCCTCCAAAATAGTATGAATCTACACAGCCTCCAGTTGCATCAAAAGAAATAAAAAGTTAATTCTTCCGCGCCACTCATTATTTAGAAGAAAATAAATAGGACATATAAATATATTTTGAAATATGGTCTCTACTTTTCAAATGAAGTAAATTTTAAACAAAAAGACGTTGTTTTTTTGTTTTTTTTTTTGTTTTTTTTTTTGTTCTTAATTTTCATGGATCCAAAACTACCCATGTGTGAGAGGAAGAATTATTGCATATCGCTATTTCTACATTGTCGCGATTCACTGAACAACATTAACAGTTCCTGTAATTTCTTTCTTTTATTTGGGCGAGGGGATGCACCCTCAGTTTATTATAACATGCTTCGGGACTCACTTCTTTGCGATTCAAACAACATTCGCATCAATCTGGCTTGAGGTCGATGTTTCCCCTATTTCCAAGTACCTCAAGGCAACAGCTATTGTCAAATGATGGTTTCTTAAACGCGCAAATGATATAAGTTTTCCTGTAACACCTAATGGTCACACATCACGAAATCCTACTTTAACACTTGCATGGGTTTTCTTGTTTCACAATTATACGACCCATCAGTAAGCCTTTCCAAGCTGAAGACTGGTACTTAACGCCATGCACCACGAGATACGACACAAATACCTAACACAAAGAATTATTCCTACCTCAAATTACTAAACACGGATACCTACATTTTCGCTAGCCAAGGTTCCGATGTGTTAACCCTATCTACACCTTGGCGGATCGAACAGATATTTCAGTGCTTCGGGTCTGTGAATTTCACTGGATGTGGCGACAAGCCACCGCATCCAATCAAAATCAAGTTGTTCAAATTTGAACACTACTCCACACGATCTAGACAAGGAGAGCACGCAAATGGAATGGACTCATAAATCAGCAAATTTTCCACCGCCGGTCCGTGTTTGTACAAATACATTCTTTACCTCCAATACATCTGTAATGACTTCTCTCTGGTACTTAGCCATACTTTCGATGTTAAACTTACAAGGTATCCTTTTGAAGTCAATTGCCCTCACCATTTTCGACCTACGTACAATGCATGCTGTTGCACGCTCTTGGTTAGTCGACACAACATACTAAGGGAGACAATTCATGAACCCCAATAGATGTTGCTTGGACAGAGCACTGAAATATCTGTTCGATCCGCCAAGGTGTAGATGGGATTAACACATCGGAACCTTGGCTAGCGAAGATGGTATACCTAGAAATATCCCTAGAATTCCTTATGTTAAGAAATTCAAGAGGGTCCACTTTACGAAATAAATCAGTGCTACCATAAAGTCTTCTCAATGCTGTATATTATGACGTCTGCTCCGAGAAATTTGTTGTTGTTGTTGTTGTTGTTGTTGTAGGGTTTAACGCCATTTTCCGGCACTAGATATGCTATACATGGCGGCCAATAAATATGGTGGAGGAAGAACCCAGGAAAAGCCAGGAAAGAAACACTGACCCACGATAAGCTACTGACAAGCTTTCTCATATACCCACATTTACCGAATCAGAGATTCGAACCCACGCAGACAGAGGTGAGATGGCAGTGATCCGTAACGGTGAGCGCATTAGACCACTCGGCCACTTGGGGCCCGCGAGAAATTTTTTAATTGCTCG
This sequence comes from Megalonaias nervosa, assembly GCA_016617855.1. NCBI lineage: Eukaryota > Metazoa > Mollusca > Bivalvia > Unionida > Unionidae > Megalonaias > Megalonaias nervosa. The sequence continues at coordinate 104,916 of JAECUM010095491.1, forward strand.
GTTTAAGAAATATTTTCCCATAATAAAAAAAAGAATCAATAAAATCTAACAAAGCTGTAAATGGATATGTAACTACAAACAGCACATACCTTACATTTAGTACAGTATGAAGCACGACAAAAGGAATCAAATGCAACGTTGGATGCCTGCAAGATATAACATGTTGCCTACACTGAAATGTTGTTCTTGTTGTTGTTGCTGTAGGGTTTAACGTCATTTTTCAGCACAAGATAGGCTATACATGGCGGCCAGTATAAATGGTAGAGGAAGAACCCGAGAAAACCCGGAAAGAACCACCGACCCATGAGAAGCTACTGGCAAGTTTTCTCATATACCCATACATGGAAACAGTGGCGTCACTAAGGTTGGTGTCACCCAGTGCAGTAACTCATGGTGTCACCCCCATGGACCCCCTTCCTGCACAAAAATTCAAAATATTTTATAGACAGTCATGTGCGGTAACTCATGGTGTCACCCCAGTAGTATTGATAATTTGAGGTTCCTATCTCAGAGACACACCTACCCCCCAAAACGTTATACGTTAACATTTTTGTCAGCAGCTTTTTTAGCTCAAAATGATGACTTTCATATGATAAGACTTTTTTTAACATATTTCTGACAAAATTTGTTTTGTTGGGTAGGGGGTCTCTGAGATAGGAACAACTCAATTATCAATACTACTATTACCTATAGAAATAATGTTGTTATTTATAAAGTTTAGATAAAATTAATTAAACAAATGAAATATTATATATAATGTATCACTATAATCCAACCCAACATGTTGGATTTGATCTGACAAACAGATTTTTTAAGAGATTTAATTCAATCAAATCAGTCTCAAGTTATACTGGTATAGAAACTAAAATAATAAGCGATTGTATTAAAAAAGTTAGATATCATATATCACCAAAATATGGGTCAGTTTGGTTATTCGCGATTGAAAATGATATGAGAATAGCGGGTTGGGCAGATGATGTGATGACATTTATTGACAATATGGTTGATATTTTATTTGATAATGATATTACTAAAGCTATACAAAATTAAACATCTACTGTTGTAACCCATATTTTATGATAATCTTTTTCATATCTACTGACTCTCATTGGCAAAATATCTGTTAACATACTGTCAATAATACGGAACTCGCGTATTAAATCGTCCATATCATATTTTATACCCCGCAAATAAGATCGTATTTGATCAAGTAATTTTTTATAGGTGATACTTGCTGTTTTACAAGCATTTTTTTAGTCGCAAGACGAGGCTCAATTTTTTTACGCGCTGTTGCAAGAGAAACACCGACACCAGATATTATTAACAAAAACGGATTTAATGATGCGCCGCTTGAAATTATACCAGAGCTAGTTATTAACAGTGGCAAATATGATATCATTCGAAGTATTCTGTTATAGTATTTGTAACATTTTTTTACGCACCAAAGTTTTTTTTTATGATAATATTTATAATATTGCATTAGAGCTTCCACATCTTGTTTTGGAATTTTTTCTGAAATATGATTGAAATCAACTATATGTTTTTTCATTATATAATATTTGTTTACAGATTTTAATTTAATATAGATATACCAGGAAAATCAGCTATAAATTCTAGAGACCAATAAATAATTCTAATGAATGTTTCCTTTGATGTTATCGTAAATGTTGCTTTGTTGTCCTTGACTAGAATCACCGTTAGAGGATTAGTATATACACTTGGTGGTTCAAAAGATGAAGTGATCGAAGTAATTTCCGGACCGTACACGGTTAGCCTGTATAACCCAGATACTTCTGTGGTATATTCGATAGTGTTATCGAGCGGTGTCCATGCTTTTGTTCCTGATGCTACTGTGTATACCACATTGATGATCTTCTTGTGTAGAATGTTAGTAAGTAACTCTGTTACTAGATTTGTTTTTTCAATAATACCAGGAATTCCGCTAACAATATCGTTTAGTTTTGTGTTAATGTCAGCGAGTTTAATATCTACAACCGCTGGACTTCCAAAAATTCATTAATAGATTTGTTTATATTTCTACGAAAATTTAAGAACGTTTGTAAGTGATTAGAAAAATTAGTATTTAGTGTAGTCATTTCATTATTAATTGTAGCTAACGAAGTTGTCATAGGAATTTCCTTATAGTCTACACATTTCTTCGTTGCTGCGTCAAAATCTGTTTCTGGTGTTCTGAGATTATTAATACCATTATTGTTCATGTTGAGAAATGCGCGCATTATACCGCCGTTGACTAATACGTACTTAGATTCTTGATCATCGACGTATTTTTTTTTTTTTGTTGCTGCGTCTGATTCTGCAGCTGGGTTTCCAAGGTCTATAAAAAAATTTCCTGACATATTGATGTTACCTGTAACTGTCCCACCTATTTTATCAAGTTTGTTATCATCGACATACTTTAACTGCAAATAACTTACCGCTTGAGTTTGATTTAAGTTTGCTGGTGGATACCTGGTCTCCAGATTTATAATTCTTTTCCTGACATATCTAAATTACCGCTTAAAGTTCCACCAGATTTATCTAGTTTATTATTGTCGACTAATTTAAGTTGTGCATAACTGACAGCTTGTATATAACGACATTTATTGGCGGATAATCTGTTTCTTACTCTAGTACTAACTGATTTGACATAAACAGGTTTCCCGTCATTGTGTCGCCGGATTTTTTTTAGATAGCTTGATAAATCAACCTTACCGTCTGTTATTGTTGTACTTTCAGCTGAAGAATCTCCTACTAATGTTCCAAATTTTGTATAATAGCTCGTTATTTATTTATCGTTTGACAATTTTTATATAACATAAAATTATATAACAATAATGGCAAAATCATCAATATTAAATTTTGATACAGAACGTTTGGTGAAACATAAACATAAACATAACAATGAACTTCCAGATTGTCATTATCTTATTGTTGGAAGAACTGGATCGGGGAAAACAAACTTACTTATGAACTTACTTTTAGGAGATAATTTTAACTACGATCGCGTTTATATTTATACGATAAATCCTTAGCAAGATAAGTACGAGCTACTTAACAATTATAATGACAAACTTCGTGATGATCTTGAGGCTGGCGAAGATTTTTTTATTATCAAACAACCAGAAGAACTCATTCCAGTTAATCAACTTGATTCTTCCGAACACAAGATAGTTGTTTTTGATCATATTCCGCTAAACAACGAGGAAATGAATAAAATAAGATCATATTTTTCACTGTCGCGAAATAAAAAATGTAATTCTATTTATCTTGCTCAGGGTTTTTATAATGTTGACAGATTTATTAGGCGAAATACTGGTTGTTTTATATTATTTCCAGGACCTGACAATGTCGATGTTAGAAATATCGCGAACGAGCAATGTGGTGATGTAACAAAAGATAAATTTATTGAATTATATCATAAAGCAACGGCAAATAAATACGACTTTTTTTTGTTTGATAAACTAACAAATGATACGAGTAAAATGTTTCGATGTTGTATTGAAAAATATCTACAGTAATTTTTTATACAAAATAGTATATAATTAATGGAAAGACAAGCAAAGTACAGAAAACATATAGAAAATCTAAAAAAACTTGCGCAATCTCAGGCAAAATTTAAACAGCAAGTACAGCAAGCACGAAATGGCCAAGTGGTTGCAGCGGAAACAACAGCCGCCGCTCTCAAACTAATTACTGAAGCTTTACTTGGAAAACAACCTGAAACTAAACCATTATCAGAAGAAGAACTTAAGCGACTACAGGAAAAAGGGTTACTCGGACTAGTTAAAGAACAACAAGAAACAGCTGCTGGAAGAATTATTGCTAGATCTGATGCGGAGAAAAAAAGATTAGCAGAAGCACTTGTAGCAAATATCGCTGATCCTGCTGCAAGACAAACTGAACTAAGAAGGTCGTTTAACAATCCACTGGAACTTCAACGAAGATTTGCAGAAGCAGCAGTAGTTGGACCGATTGAGAGAAGTTTAGAACAAAAAATGAAAAAATCAGAAGAAATGTTAGAAGATATTTTTACTGAAGAAAAAGCTAAAAAAGAAGCATGGAGAAAAGAACATGGATTAGATATACAAGAAAAAGAAATATTTGACTATAATTTAGAAAGAATAAATAACAAAATAAGAGATAATGAATATGAAGATTTTAATGAAAAATATAACTTTAAGAATGTGAGAATACATGATGTTAACAAAGACAAATTTAAAGCTGACGAAGAAATTGCAAAATTTAAAAAAATTAAAAAAGAGAGTGATGAGCATCTCAACAAAGTAGTTTTTGAAAATAAAAATTATTATGACGACATTAAATTATATCGACATTGAATCATCGCTGATCTTTATACTGAAGTTATTAATAATATAAGAAATAACCAATACCATAGTGATCATAGTAGTGGTTTAAGTGCCGAAGCAAAATTATTAGATAAAAGACCAGGAGAATCAGCATATACACTACCAGATCCTATAATGACCGAAGAAGATTTACTAAGTTCAGAACGTGAATATAAAAGAAATCGTGATGAATATAAAGACAAAGCAAAAGAAAAAATAACATCAGAAGAATATTCTAATTTTATAGAAAAAAATGACATTTTTGACGTTGATAATATGTATAATTGGGAAGAATATGAATACGAAGATCTCATTAAAAAATTAAAAAATATCATAGAAGAAGGTAGAGGAGTTTATAAAGAAATTAGTACAGCTCCAATGGAAAATATTAAAGAACTTTTTGAAAAAGCTAGAAATGATACTATTGCTACTGTTTTTAAAACTACTGCAAAAAATTTAGAGATAAAAAATATGCTAAAGAGGGACACACTTTTAAAAGTTTATTTGAACATCATGATAATGAGCGATTAAAAAAAACTTTAGAAAAACTGAACTGGAGTTAGAACATTTTCATCAGTTACTGAAATGATAGGCAGATTAATGCTATTGATATCATCAAAAGAAGCTGGAAATGTTGGTGCTGAAATTGACAATGGAATTATTGACATACTTGATAATTTGAGATCAGAAAATTTATTAACATCTGACGAATACGGAACTTTACATCACAATTTGATTTAATCGCGGTGATTTAATTTTATAAATTTGTGTAATGATTTTATATAAAAAATGTCAGCAACATTATTACTAGACTCTAGTCAATCTGATAAAGATAGCGCAAATTTTTCAGTAAAGTATATTCCGCCAATAGAACTAGATCGTGAGAAACAATATGAAATTGAACTAATTTCCTGCACTTGTTGGCATGCTATGGCTAATGTAAAAACTGGAGTAAACGATGAACTTACATTTACTGTTCCTATACGTACTCCACCATTTGTCGCGTGGAAAACAATTAAAATTCCACAAGGAGCTTATAATGTCACTGATCTAAATAAAATAATAAAAGAACTTATAACAAAAAATAAAGGTATAGCTGATAATTTTGAGATTACACCAAATTATAATACGTTACGCGCAAGAATGAAATTAAAAGATATAACAGTTAGTCTTGTATCGCAAACAAGTATCGCACCACTGATAGGATTTTATAATTATATATATCCTGCTCTTAATCGTGATAATCCCGAAACGTATGACGGTCAACTGCCAGTAAATATAACTGATGTAAACGCAATATTGGTAAATTGCTCTATCGCATCTGGATCTTACTCAGCTAAAGGTAGTAAAGGACAAACGATATACAGTTTTTCACCAGAAGTTCCACCAGGATCTCTTATGCAAATTAGTCCACGTCAGGTTATTTATTATCCGTTAAATGTTGAAAATCAAATAACAGAAGTAAATATGCAATTGACAGATCAGTCTGGACGACAACTGGATCTTAATAATGAAATTGTTACTTATTATTTACACCTACGCGAACAGTAAGCATATTTTCTGGAAGATTTGGAAGTAAAATTATGCAACTTCAGATATAATGAAACAGGAAAAAGGTTTATCGAAGAAAAATAGTAGGAGGGTTTTTGGGAAATATATTTGCTAAAATTATAGAAAATGTTCCAGGAATAGCTCATAAAGTTGCGCCAATTGCACTTGACGCATCAAAAGCTTTTGCAACTGGAGCTGCATCTGCTGCTGGAACTGCTGTGGGGCAAAAAATAGCTGATAAAATAAAAGGCGATCCACAACGTGGTATACCGACAATCAAACAAGCTATTTCAGAAATCGCACCAACAAAAGAAACTCAACGAGCAATGATAACAATGACAAAAAAACTTTTATCGCCACGAGGAGAACAAATTATACAAAAATTAATATCTAAAGTAACAACACCGAAATAATTTTGTATAACCTAATAAATAAAAAAATGTCTGTAAAAAATTATCTCGATTTAGCAGAAACTTATGACACAGACGACGCAGTAACAGAATTCGAATACGTTGAATATATTGATGAAAATTCTAACGAACCTAATAAGGCTGGCGTCAGAACATTTCATACTCGAGACGAGGACGTATTTTTACTTCCTCATAAAGCAATGTTGGAAGTTCGCGGTCAGATTATGATAGCAGCTGTTCCACCTGCCGCAATTGCAGCTGGAACAGAAGTAGCTCTTATAAATGACGGTTGGTGTTTATTTAAAAGTGCTAGATATCAGCTGGTCAATCAAACTGTCGAAGATATTTCGAATCACTTACAAGTTGCAAGTACAATCTTAATTATTATTTCATTTTCCGACGACTATTCCAGGTCAACTGGAACTAATATGATGTGGGTTAAAGATACTGGAGCTGGTGCAATAATTCCTGTGAAAAATGAATTTATTTCAAAAGGTGTTTTAATGCATGGAGCTGATGCTGCTGCAGATCTTGTAATTGTAAAAAATTTTCTTATTGCTAATGCTGCTGCACTAGGTATAGACGAACCAGCTGCAGCTGCTAATGCAGACGCTACAAGAACTTCACTTACTGCAGCTTGTAATAATCTTGGTATAGCACCACCAGATGGAGCTGCTACTACCATTGAAATGTTAGATTTAATTATTAACAAAATTGGATTTCGAAATGTACGTTACAATGAGAGTTATACTAGGAGAAAGGCACTTGCAGCAGTATCACGTCAAATTACAATGATGCTGCCACTAAGTACAATATATGGCTTTTGCAGGGACTATAATAAAGTATTTCGTGGAGTTAAACATACGCTTATTTTAGATCGATCAGAACAAAACGACTGCCTGTTTAGGTCAGGTGGAGCCGACGTACAATTTGTCATAAACAAACTTGCACTATGGATGCCAAGAATAACTCCGTCTATCACTAAAATGGCGGAATTAAATAATATGCTGGAAAAACACACAAACAGAATTTATTTTCAGCAACATAGAATATATCAAACAGCAGTTCCGAATACCACCAACTACACCAAGTGAACAAAAACCACGGCAATTATTTGTTGTATTTCAGAGACAAGCGCGACGTGGTAACCAACAACAAAATAATGCGATATTTGATAGCGCTGATGTTAAACGAATAAACATTAGAATAAATTCAAAGCAATACCCAGAGCGAGCGATAGAATGCAATTTTGCAGATGACGCTAATAAAAATATTACTCGACCGTACATGTACCTGCTCGACGCACTGCAAAAATATCAAGATGTTGGAGATGGATCTCAGATATCAGTAGAGGAATTTCGTACACTTTACCCAATATTTTATTTTGATGTTAGTAAACATAGCGAGCGAGCTGTAGACAGCACAGCTGATATTGAAATTACTTGGACACTAGGAGAAGCTCCAGTTCCAGCAGATCAGTTAAACGTGTATGCGTTAGTAATAAGCGATAGATTTATTACAATTGACTCTGTCGGAGGTAAAATGTCAGTACAAGTTTAATCTGTAATTGTTATATAAGATGACAAAATATATTGTAAAAGAAATATATTTGACTGATGGTCAAGTTAAAAAATTAGTAGCTGCTGTTGCAAAGAAAAGACAAGTATCATTAAAGGTCAACCATAACGCAGCGGGTACTTTAACAAAATTAATGTTAACCAAAAAACAAGTAAATAAATACGAGCGCAAAAAACCTTTTGTTTTAAATTTAAGCGCTGCACAAATAACTGCAATGGCAAAACATGGCGGCTTCTTCGGTCCGGCATTATCTGTAATAGCCAGAACGTTAATACCAAAACTTTTGCCAGTGTTAGGTACATTAGGATTAGCAGCAGCGTCTGGAGCAGTATCTGGCGCAACGAAAAAGGCAGTTGGAGGTAGTGGTATAAAGAAAATTTTCATATGAGTATCGATGGTAACAATGTTATGTGATCGATAAATATAATGCCTAAAAGAAAAACAACGACGAAAAAAAAAAGACACCGACGAAAAAAGACACGACAGAGGCGAAAAGGGGGATTTATTCCAATAGCCCCGTTACTAGCGGGATTGGCGGGAAGTCTATTGCCAAATCTGTTAGGAGTAGGACGAGGACTAATGTTGCCAGGAACAAGGAGATAAAGTCTGCGTTAAGTAATTTTGATATACTTGACAAACTAGAAAAAGTAAAAAATTTCAGTGGAGTTTATTCTAAAGATGAACTTATGGCGATTCCATCGCTAGCGACTCTAGGTTCGTGTGTCATAAATATACAAGATTTTAATGACGGATCTGGCACACATTGGGTAGCTGTTTATGATAACAATTATTTTGACTCGTTCGGAATTCCACCAAGTGACGCAGTAAAAAAATATATGAGTAGAATACAAGATACGAAGTCTCCAACGAAAATAATAAATTATTCGTCTAATCAAATTCAACCAGTTGGAACTTGTGGATATTATTGCGTAATGTTCATTAAACAGATGACCGAAAATCCAGATTTTTTAAAGTTTATTTTGCAATTTGACAAACAACCTTCTCACGCTAATGATAAAATTGCATTAAATTTTATCTAAACTTAGGTATACAATGTCAACATATTGTCTTAAGTGTAAAACTAAAACAGAAAATAAAGACGAAAAAACAGAAAAAAACAAAAAATAATAGAATAATGCTGAAAAGTATCTGTGCAATCTGTGGAAGAAAAAAAGTATGTTTTTACCAAAAACAAAGTTGTCCGGAGCGGGTTACCCTGACAAAATTATTTTAGTAGACGACTAAATAAATAATGATATGCGACTGCTGCGATTGTGATAGAGATTTGTGTCTCGAGCAAAATAAAATTGTTACATATTGTCAGAAATGTAAAAACAGAGGAATAATTGGAACAGGTATAGATATACATAAATTTATTGGAAAATTGCCGAAACCAAAAGGCAGTTGGACATTGCCAGGCCATAAATATACTGTACCTTATAATCCTCTTGATAAACAACTTGACGAAAACGATAACCCTCTGCCAGGACAAGAGCCTTACAATCAAGTTGACGCAATAGCAATGCGCCATGATATCTGCTACAGAGATATTGATCTTCCAGAAAGCGAACAAAATAAACATAGCTGCGATAAAGTAATGTTAGACGAACTTCGTGATATGAAATCTGTAAATATGCGAGAACGTGTTGACCGAAGGCTGGTCCAGGGTTTTATTGGAGCAAAATATAAACTCGGATTCGGAGAGTCTAGTCTCGGTAAAAAAGAATTATATGATGATCTTGCAACTGAGCTACACAGACCTAAAAAAAAAAAAGTTTCCGCGACGTAAAGTTGTCGGAAATGCCGTTGATGATATCTGGGCGATAGACTTAGTTAATGTTTCAAATCTAGCCCAATATAATGATAACAAGAGATATCTTTTTAATGTTGTAGATGTTTTTAGCAAATACGCGTTTAGTATACCCGTTTCGGATAAAACAGGGACATCGATGACTGATGCGCTAAAACAAATTATTGTCAACACAGAAAGAAAACCAAACAGAATCTGGACTGATCATGGAGCTGAATTTTTTAATAAAAAATTTAAACAGTTTTTAGAGCAAAATAACATTAAAAAATATGTCACAGGAAATGAGGGAAAAAGTGTCATCGTTGAGCGATTTAATCGCACGCTCAACGAAAAAATCCACAAATATTTGACAGCTAAAAATACGGGTAAATATATTGACAATTTACAAAACATTGTTGATGAGTATAATAACACGAAACACAGATCCATTTCGCTAGGCAAAAGTAAAATGTTGCCAAACGACACGATTGCAAATCCAATATTAGCAAACGAAAACATGTTCCGACGACACAAATTTAAAGTTGGCGATAAAGTTAGAATTTCTTTGACGAAAAAACCATTTGAGAAAGGTTGTACTCATAACTGGAGCGAAGAAGTATTTGTTGTTGATAAAATACTTTTAACAATACCAGTTACATACTCGTTAAAAGATTTATTAGGTGAGCCTATAACTGGCAGTTTTTATGAGCAAGAACTTCAGAAAACAGAACAAGATATATTTGTTACTGAAAAAGTTATTAAAAAGCGCGGCAACAAAAGTTTAGTCAAATGGCGAGGTTATGGCGATAAATTTAATAGTTGGGTACCAACTGAGTCGATATCATCGACTGGATAATATTATTATAAATTTTCTCGTATTTTATTAGTACTTACTTACATTTTACTGGGTTGCATAAAGAAATTAAATGTGATTTTCTTGCATCATCTACTGGCATTAAATTAAATATTTTAACAAAAATAAAATCGTATTTTATATTTCTTTGTTGTCCAGCTATTTTTACGTTTAAAAAGGGTTTTATAAGCTGCCAAAATATTTGATGCTCGGCAACAGTAAAATTAATTTTTTTTTTTTTTTTTAGCAATATGGTACTTAACATCATATCGTCCAGTTGTTGGTCTGCTTAAATATTTTTTACTAACAACAATGTCATCTTCGTTGTCGTCATAGTTATGCAAAATATCTTTTTCAGTATAATCAGCAAATCTGTCATTAGTAATATTTTCTGATGTAAAATTTGAAACTGAAACAAAATCTTCCGAATTTAGTTTAGCCAGTCTCTCAACTAAGTTCATTATTATAATAATCTTTTGTCTAATTAATAAATAATAAGATGTTCGGAGAAATAAAATATCATCAGCGAGTTAATATACTAAATCAAAAAGAATTAGCTGAAGCAATTCGAGCTTGTTTATTGGGAGATAATTTTTATTTTGTTCATGTTATGATAACATTAGGCGAATCTGACAGATTTTTATTAACAGCAGCTGACAAAATAAAACTTGATACAAATAAAATTTAATCGCGACGATGTAATGGAATTTAGTCGTAACTGTCTTAGTCGAAATGATGTAGAAAATATCATTAATTATCGTATCTAAAGATAAATCTGTCAAATGTCAACATCGCCGTTGCTGATTTAGTTTTGCCGTCGGCGACATCTTTTATTGCACTCGAATGAATTTTATGATATTTTCCAGCAGCTGTTATTGATCCAAATTTCATTTCTTCATCAGTTTCAAGATTTATTGAAATTATTTGTTTAGCCGGATTTTTAAAATTATTACCACCAGCATCTCCTCTTCTACTATTTTCTATTGATGTTACCAAATCTAAATTTTCTAAACGATTATCGGTCCTAATTTTATTAATATGGTCGATAACTAAACTATTAGGTATTAGTCCGTTGAAAGTTTCAAACACAAAACGGTGTGACATATAATGAAGAAAATTAGTTTTTATACCACGTACCATTACATGTAAATATCTATTTTTATCTAAATTTCCAACAATTTTTTTTGTTCTTATATATCTAATAATTCCCTTGTCATTAGCTTCATATAGATCAAATCTTGGGTGAGGTTGAAATTCATTTTGTAATGATAAATTTTCAATATTATCATCAGCAACTGTGCCATTTGCTCTGTATACTCGTTGTCCTGCTGGAATATCGCCGCAAAACAAAGTATAAATAAAATCTTTTCTAAACATTTTAATTTTTTCTGTATCATCGCCTTTTACTGAAATTAACATACCAGCTGGTGTTGATATACCAACAGATTTTTAAGATTCTATATTAATAACAGAACCAAGTGCATTTGCAGCGTATAAGTTGTATTTCAGATGTACATGATAAGTTTCTTGCTCTTCCGCCGTCAGTGGTATATATCTCAAAATTTCTGTCATTATACTATAAGGTTTTTTTATATCTCTAATTAGGAATTTTAAAAAATTCAATTAAATATAAAATATTATTATATATATAATGTTAAAATTGCTAGATATTGCTAAAAAGAACATTATCAAATCAGAAAAAATTGCTTCAGCATTTTCTGGTTACGATAACAGTTACAAACTTGATGATCAAAAAATTTTAGCAAATTTTAGCTCCACAAATTTATTTCATCTTTTACAACCTGTTATTGCTCGAGAACTTGCGGCTCATAAAAGTATCAAACTTATAGTCCAATATCATACGATTTTATCAAAGTTACACGCAGTTGAAGATATACTTGATGTAATTTTTGAAACAAAAAGTTTTGACAGCGAAATTTCGGAACCATATTTAACAGCAAAATCGAGAAAAATATTAACTGGAACAAACATTGCCATGGTCGCCGATGAAATACATCAAGAAATAAACAAAAAATTAGAAGAATTTACTTCGTCAGGATCAGGTTGGAAATTTGAAATGATAAAAGAAGTTTTATTTCACACAGCAAAATATAACGTACTTCACGGCAGCGGCGCTAATAGCGCTGGCTACGTCGATCTCCCTCAAAAAATTAAAAACAAAAAATGCTGTATTAATGTCAAAAACGATGATAGCAAATGTTTTCAATGGTCTATTCTTTCTGCGATGTTTCCAAAAGAAAAAAATGCTGATCGCGTTAACAAGTATTTTCCATACAAGGACGAACTAAATTTTTTAGGAATAACTTTTCCAGTAGCAGAAAATCATATACCAAAGTTTGAAAAACAAAACAGTATCTCAGTAAATGTTTTCGGACTAGATAAGCGAGAAAACGTTTACCCGAGATATATCTCAGAAAATGCTACACAAAATACAATAAATTTATTATTTTATCGAGGACATTATTGTTGGATAAAAAACTTTAACGGACTAGTTGGCAAACAGTACAGTAAAAATAAGAATAAAAAATATTTCTGCTATAGATGTTTACACGGTTTTTCTAGCGATGAAAGACTGCAGAAGCATCTCAAATACTGCGACAATGTTCAAAGAATAAGTATGCCTAGCGAAAAAGAAAAAATATTAAAATTTAAAAATTAATAATCATAAACTAAATATTCGTTTTGTTATTTACGCTGATTTCGAGTGTCTACTCGTTCCTGTGGTTGGAGCAGAAAATAATCCGAATAAATCCAGTACTAGAAAAATACAACAGCATATTCCTTGCGGAGTAGCTTATAAAGTAGTTTGTTGCGCTAACGATAAATTTTCAACTCCGATAAAGTTATATAGAGGTGAAAATCCTGCTGTATGGCTATTAAAAAATTTAATAGACGAAGTTAATAAAATTTCTAACAGATTACTTAAAACAGCTCCAATGAAAATAACGTCTAAACAGGAACTCGATTTTGACAAAGCAGTTGATTGTCATATTTGTGAAAAGTTGCTGGTGGATTCTAACGGATCCCGTGATAAGGTGTGAGATCATTGTCATTTGACAGGCCAATATCGTGGAGCAGCTCATAACAGTTGCAATTTAAAATTTCATGCTCCAGATTTTATTCCCGTAGTTTTACATAACTTTCGTGGTTATGACAGTCACATCATTGTAGAAGCTTTTGGTGATGAAAATATTAAAGCTAAACTAAAATTAAATAACGTAATAAAATGTATTCCAAATAATTTTGAAAAGTATATGTCGGTGACGCTTGGTAAATTACGTTTTATTGACAGTCTGCAATTTATGGCAGCATCATTAGATGAGCTTGTTAAAGGTTGCAGCAATTTCGCTAACCTAAAAAGTTGCTTCGGTGAAAACTATATCAATCTGACAAAAAAAGGTATATTTCCTTACGAATATCTCGACGATTGGAGCAGATTTGATGAAACTTCTCTACCTGACAAAGATAAATTTTACTCGCAACTTAAAAATGAAAATATCACAGATGCCGAATATAAATATGAGCAAGATATTTGGAATAAATTTAGTTGTAAAACATTTGGTGATTATCATGATCTATATTTGAAAACAGATGTATTATTACTAGCAGATGTTTTTGAGAGTTTTCGTCGGGTAAGCTATAGCAATTATGGATTAGACCCCTGTTGGTATTATTCCTCTCCAGGATTATCTTGGGACGCTCTACTAAAAACGAGTAAAATAGAACTAGATCTCTTAACAGATGTCGATATGTTTAACTTTATTGAAAAAGGTATCAGAGGCGGAATTAGCGTTATAACAAAGAAATATGCAGCAGCTAATAACAAGTACTTAAAAAGTTATGATAAAAATCTCCCGTCGAGTTACATAATTTATCTAGATCAAAATAATTTGTATGGTTATGCGATGTCAGAGCCAATGCCTCATAGTGGATTTCATTGGATAACTCCAGATGAATTTCTTAAAGAAACTGAAAAAGATTTACCTAGAAAAATTAACATCGATTTTTCAGATATCTCATATTTTGTTGAAGTTGATATAGATTATCCTAGTTCGCTACATGATCTACATAATGATTATCCGTTTTGCGCAGAGTCAATGATGATTAATTATTGTTTATTATCACCTGAACAACGAGCAACGACAACAGCAAAAAATTCGATTGTTAATAAGTTAGTTCCAAATTAGTTAGATAAAAGAAATTATGTTATGCATTACAAAAATTTAAAACAACCAGTAGATGCTGGACTAATTCTGAGAAAGGTCCATCGCGTGCTAAAGTTTAATCAGTCGAAGTGGATGGCAAATTATATTGATCTAAATACGAAACGTCGTGCTTTGGCTAAAACCGAATTTGAGAAGAACTTTTTTAAGTTAATGAACAACTCGGTGTTCGGTAAGACGATGGAGAACATTCGCAAGAGAGTCTCTATAGAAATCGTTAATGATATAAGTAGCAGAAATAAATTAGTTAATGATGATGGTTTTGTTAGTATGAAAATATTTAATGAAAATCTTGTTGCAATACAACGACGAAAGACAAATTTAAAGTTAAATAAACCTATTTATGTTGGTACAGCTGTACTTGATATATCAAAGTGGCTGATGTACGATTTTCACTATAATTTTACCAAAAAGCAGTGGCTAGATTCAGAGTTGCTATTTACTGATACAGATTCGCTAGTTTATAATATAAAATGTGAAGATGTTTATGAGGATATTTACAATAATAAAAATCTGTTCGATTGATCAGATTATCCAGCATGTAGTGGATTTCAAGATAATTCGAATAAAAAAGTTATTGGTAAAATGAAAGATGAGTTTATGTTTATGCCAGTTAGGGAATTTGTTGGACTAAAGAGCAAAATGTATGCTGTCATATTAGATGACAATAAACTTACAAAAAAAGCAAAAGGTATTCCTCGAGGATATGTGAAAAAGATGATGAATTTTGACGATTTTAAAGCAGCGCTAAACAATAGCATCAGTTTTATCAAAACAAATGTTATCAGAACAAATCAGCATAAACTTGAAACTGATACGATCATAAAACGTGGACTAAGTAATTTTGATGATAAAAGATATTGCAGTGACGGAATTAACACACTAGCGCTTGGACATTATACAATTAATTTTGTCTAAACATTAGAAATAATGTTTGAAAATTTAACATTAGCAGATGGAGTTGATATCAAAATAAAAAAAATAATGGTTAATAACCAACAATTATCATTTGAATTTAACGATGAAATTTCAGGCATTTGTTTTAGTAAATTTGACAGAATCAAACTCTCCCTTATCAAATCAGATGACAGCAAATACTTTAGTTATCTCGAAAGTTTACGAGACGAGCTTGCATTAAAATATAACAATTTGCATAATCCGATAAGCCAATACCAGTATACAAAAATTAACATAGACCTAGATAGGTCGAAGGTTTACGTAAAAGGTAGTAAGTATCTTCTCAGTAAGATAGCGATGAAAGAACTATTTGAATGTCGTCGTAAAGTATCTGGTAGAATTAAATTTTATCTATATAATCATGATAGCACATATTACCTAATAGCAAACGTAGAGATATTATGTGTTGGCCAAGAAATATAACTCTGTATACCATATCTGATTTTAAAAACGGAGATAATACTGTTCCAATCAAACATAGCATTATATATTGTTTCGTATTTTTTTGCTAATGAAATATAATAGATTTGTAAATCTGATAGTATTTTAAGACCTATAAATCCTGGTATCATTTCTGTATTTGTTAAAATAACTAGCAATTCGTCCTACTTAAATAACATATTTACTATAGATTCTCGCTTAAATCCAACTGCGTAATACAGAATATATTGATTATTTATCTGCAGTAATGCCGTCATTCAGACAGTATCCTTAGCAACGGCCGATCTTCTGTCAAAAATAATTGTGTTGGTCGTAATTCAGGCAAACATTAGGATATTCGTTTTTCTGTACAATATAAAATCAAAAATTATGTTTTTTCTCTATTTATAATAATGTTTTCAGAATTAAATAATATAATGTAAAATTACGTGTTTTCAAAATCAGAAAATGAACGCTGTTTGGTAACTATATGATAACATTTTTAACGTATATATGTAATGAAGTCCGGTGGCCGATTGCTAATGCTTTGGAATCTCATGCTCGAGGTCCGTGGTTCGATTCTCGTGACCGGCAAACTGTCGGGCGAAAGGCGTTATTATGCCAAAATTCATTATTTAATGGGGCTTTCAGCCAGCCCTTCTGCGTTTCAATAGAAAATTTGTACACTCTCCCACCATGTCACTTGGTGGGTGTAATTTTGCACTCCCTGGGTGATTATGATGGGGGAGTATGCAAACATTTCTATTGAACGTAGAGAAGGCCCGTAGTACTGTCTTTAAGATAAGTTTATATGTAACTGTGCTGTCCTAGAGTTAAAGTTCTTAGAATTAAGTTTATATGTAACTATACTGTAAATATGCTTGCTGTAAATACGCTACTGTAATTAAGATTCTTTGTTTTGTGCTGCCTTTAAGTAAGATATAATCATATGTACATAATCATAATCATATGTATATAATCATCTTGAAACTGTAAATACTGTTACTGTAATTAAGATTCTGTGTTTTGTGCTGTCCTTAATTAAGATATAATCATATGTATATAATCATATGTATATAATCATAATCATATGTATATAATCATCTTGAAACATTCCTCAAAGGGGACTATTATTTTTATTTTAAACAAATATTTATAGCTTTAGTAATATCATTATCAAATAAAATATCAACCATATTGTCAATAAATGTCATCATATCATCTGCCCAACCCGCTATTCTCATATTATTTTCAATCGCGAATAATCAAACTGACCCATATTTTGGTGATATATGATATCCAACTTTTTTAATACAATCGCTTATTATTTTAGTTTCTATACCAGTATAACTTGAGGCTGATTTGATTGAATTAAATCTCTTAAAAAATCTGTTTGTCAGATCAAATCCAACATGTCGGGTTGGATTATAGTGATACATTATATATAATATTTCATTTGTTTAATTAATTTTATCTAAACTTTATAAATAACAACATTATTTCTATAGGTAATAGTAGTATTGATAATTGAGTTGTTCCTATCTCAGAGACCCCCTACCCCAACAAAACAAATTTTGTCAGAAATATGTTAGAAAAGTCTTATCATATGAAAGTCATCATTTTGAGCTAAAAAAAGCTGCTGACAAAAATGTTAACGTATAACGTTTTGGGGGGTAGGTGTGTCTCTGAGATAGGAACCTCAAATTATCAATACTACTACCCCCATGGACCTCCTTCCTGCACAAAAATTCAAAAATTGTATAGACAGTCATTTTGGTGCCACCCGGTGATGTCCGCACCACCCCACACCCCCCACGTGATGCCACTGCATGGAAATGTAATAATAAAGTCACCGTGGCCACTAAACAGTTTCACACCAACTCTTTGGATGATGAAGAAGACCATCTTTATGACTACTACAAAAGTTGTGTGGCAAACGTGTCATGGGTATGGGACACACGAAATATATAGACGGCTTTTGATTACACTGACAAAGCTGGCAGTTAATGAAAATTGATATCAAAGTGGCATCTTAACAGTGTGGTGCGAGAAGATTTGCAAAAATGCATCCACAAATAAAGTACAATTGATTAGGACAAGCAGTCTTAGAGATAAAATGTTGGTAAAGATATATGATTGAAACTTGAAAAGTAAGTAACTGTGACCTGCTGTGAATTTTCTTCCAAACGTCATGGGCTGTGGGATTAGTAAACTATTTCATAACCCCACCCACCTCTCTCTCTCTCTCTCTCTCTCTCTCTACAACTACAATGAAACCAACACCTAACAATCATTTACCATTAAAAGAATAAATCGCGTATGTGTGCGTGCGAGCGTTTAACGTAAAAAAGCACACAGCTATTTTACTTCTAACTCCACAGACAGTGGGATTACTATACTATTTTCATTATGCCACTACAGATGAAATATTAAGAGAACTGTCATGAATACAAGCAGTACTGGAACAAGGGAAATAATTCTTTTAAGTTTATTGCTTATTATCGCGGCCTCAGAAATGGAGTGCATTCCCATGGCAATATCCCGCGTGCTCATAAGGACTCGCGGTACTAATTCAGTTCCCATAGTAAACCTATGCAACACCATGATATTAAAAATTCAATAACTTAAAATTTCCGAGTGCTCATGATCAAACCTATATTTATCAGTATAGATGAAACCTGGATGTCAGCTTCTGTGTTGAGGAAAGGATATGAGCCACATCATTTTCTGGACCTGCATGTGTTTGAAACATGTGCTTTCAATTCCGCACCAAAGAGTCAGGTGTTAATTTTAGTAATGAGTGTTCCAAACTCAAGACTGTTAAAGGACTGAAATTCCATCAATAAAACAATGTCTCTATTTTTTTTTTTTTTTTTTTCACTTACACAACTAGGATAAAAAGCTCTCAAAAGATTTTTTCCCTGAGCATAACACATTATCAACCAATCACAGATCAATGGAAACCCCTTAGCATATGCCATAGCAACAACAACATGGTTTATATATATATATATATATATATATATATATATATATATATATATATATATATATTCTATTTTATGTTCACCCATTTCCAGGCTGGTTCCCATTTTCCATACAATTACTACCATGTGTCCATAAGAATCCTTTCCTCGTCCGAATAAGAAAGACAGAAAAAGAACTCAACTTAAGAACAACATGTAAAATGCAAAATACGGAAGGCAAGGTAAATTTTCTATTTTACCTTTTTGACCAATACATTTGCATTATATTTGTTCAACAGATATCGGAACACGCACATTATTGTTGTTGGTGTTGTTATCAATTTGCATGAATATTTTGGAAAGCATAGTCAGTAGCCGATAAATCAGCCCAAACCTTAATGGACATGACTGTAATTTATAGGACTGATCTCGCCTAGCCATTAAAATATGGAAATATCTGCACACACTCTTATTAGACCAACAAGTAGCTCTCCGCTTTTTTTCTTTCCTTACATTACTGGTAGCGGATCAGTTGGTCTAACACTTTTTTCTGCACCCATCAGTTACAATTTATACACTTACCGGTACTTCTCGCGGTTGTTGAGTTACCGTCGGTTGAAGGGCTCCTTTGATGATATCTACATGGCTGTATCTACAGTCTGCTGTCAGATGCTAGTGTTTGTTGAAACAAAGCCGTGAAAAGCATTTCAGACTTTAATTGCTCATAAATATCACTTACTGTATATATTCCTGTGCTACTGTGATAATAAAGATAGTTTTGACAAAAAACATGTGTTTGTTAATTATTAATTTCCTGTCATTTCTAAAAACATTACATTCCAGACAGATAAAAATGGGACATTACTCATCTACATAAAAAAGATTACAATAGCTTTTTTATCTTTGCAAGTGCATACAACTGTGGCTGTTTGGTATAAACTTGTGTATTCTGATTTATAACCTGTAAAAACGGTCATGCTGGTTGGAAAAATAATGTTAAAAATGTAATTTTTATCACCCCACTGTTACATGTGATGTATCTGACCGACTGGTTACGTAATGATCAACGACTTGCCCTGTCATAATATTTTTAGTAAATTAAATAGTATGATGTTCATTGTGGAGTCATTTTATATCGTGTTTAAATAAAGAAAACTTAACTACTTTTATATATTTAACATTTGACAAATTTACAAATTTATATACAAAACCGTCCGTGTCTGTCGCCATTCACCGTTACGTGAGTAAACTTTTGGGGTCTATTTTTACCGAAATCCTTACAGTTGCACACGACATTCAGTTTGCACAGGGCACACTTGCTATCCTGTTGTGAAAACCCATTATGAAACTGATCAGAGGTTGTTTACAATTGATGCTTGCTAAGGATGTCCTTAAGAATGTTACGTAACGGTCACGTGAACCGGTGAGTTACGTGATATGTGACAAAACAAGATATATATTTTTTTAAGTGGTAGCAAATATACATAACATTAACTGCAGGGGTCGCACTACCAGGCCTGGCCCTAGGATGTGCGGGGCCCAAGGCAGCAAGCGATGAGCGCGGGGCCCCAAGCAAAAAAAAACTGCATTGCGGAGAAGCGCAGGGCCCAAAGCGGTTGCCTCGTTCGCCATGCCCTAGGGCCGGGCCTGCGCGCTACCAAGCGAAATGGGCGACTAAGTCGGCAGAAAAATGTAAAATTTCACCTTATTCTGTTAGAAAAGCGAAAACGACTTCGCCCTGCTATCTTTTCGACGTACAATGACAGTAGTTTATAACTTTTGAGATTCTCTCTCGCTGTGGTCAGGAATTTCTGACACTGTTGTGTTGCAGCTAAAGGCGAAATGTAAGCGGTGTTGATACCAATTAACTCTTGGAGGTTCACGTGCCTGTTTTAATAGCTAACTAACCATTAACTCTTTCCCAAGCAAGATATCACTGTTTGATTCCTAAAGTGTACTATTTGACGATGAAGATGTACCAACTTCAGTTTCAAGATAAAATAAAATAGGTATGTAAATAGTAACTTTTTTAAGAATAGAAGCGGCAAAGACCACTTTCTTATTTAATTTTTCTTAAAATGAAGATTTTAACTGCCGTGTTTGCATTATTTTCTTTATAAAATCAGTTTGAAACCGTAAGTGAACCTGTAATGGCGGACATCGCTGTGTCTATGAAATACCACATCATTAGATTGCCTGTTTTCGTAAATAAGTGGGCTAAAAGATTATGGAATATATATAATTCAATGAAAACAAAGTCTAAATATTATGCGATAACAGATTACAAGCTTAAATATTCAGTCACGTAGATCAGAAACACACGGAACGAATGCTATGTTGCAGTGGCGTCACTAGGGTTGGTGTCACCCAGTGCGGAAACTCATGGTGTCACCCCCATGGACCTCCTTCCTGCACAAAAATTCAGAAACTTTATAGGCAGTCATGTGCAGTAACTCATGGTTTCACCCCCATGGACCCCCTTCCTGCACAAAAATTCAAAAATTTTATAGACAGTCATTTTGGAGTCACCCCCTCTGATGGTGTCACCCGGTGCGGTCGAAAACGACTGTTAAGGTCAAGGCTGTTTTCTGACGTCATTAATTTTTGTGAAATACGAAAAAGACAGTGAAACAGATACTATTTAACCAATGTGTGTCGTTACTACCAATATGCAGGCAAATAATAAAACCGTAAATTTGCAGTCCTATCAATGGATAGTTGTAACAAAACGTGAGTGGTTATATTAAGAAAATCCCTCTTTCTAAACTAAGTGTTCTTGGCTCTGTTGATTCGGTTGGAAAGAAGGGTCTAGTTTCAGTCATATATCGACTTTAATGCTTCAGTGTGTTGTCTATGAGTAGATACAGTAATGTTTTATCAGCAACAATGAAATTATTAAGAACAGTATGGTATGAAGGCACTTGCGCATTTACTGCTATATAAATGTTACATGGGTTGTTGCAAAGTAGTTTAGAAATCTTTGGACTGCAATTTTATTCAGAACTTTCAGAAAATAGAATAAAAAGTTAAGAAACTTTATTGCAACAGCAGCATCAGATAAACAATAAGGTCCAAAATGTTTAGTTTGGCATCAAGTACTTAGTTCAGAAGTCACCCTAAGCAAGTTGGCATGTCACTGAGCATACATAAAAGCGAAGAGGTGCATAAAGAATCAGTATTATATATTGCAAATGAAAGTAATTCAACAAAATATAAATCTAGGACTATATCAATATTTTAAAGTACATGTACAATACATTACAGACGCAGTATACTAAATAATACATTGTACATAAATATTTATATTTTTTAGATTACGTCAGAATTACCGTTGGTGACCCAGTTTGTCAAGAAAGTTGGCAAATTAAGGGGTAATGAAGAAGCTGAATACAGTGTAGCTACTTCCAGCACCAAACCTGTCAATCGCTGGCTCCCAAGTATTTTATGAATTTTAAATAGAGAAATAAAATTTGTTCTTTGGTCCTTGTTACATGAGTTACATTTTCTACCCTAATCAAATTTTAATACCAATTTAATGGAACATGAAACAGTGATGTATCATTTTATTTTTTTTGCTTTGTGCTAATTGCAAATGGCCACTAACATCTTAAAAATATTAAAATGTTTCACATGAGAATATTTGTTAATTCCAAATGTTTGAAGTTGTTTCTTGATGGATTATGAGTACATGATAAATGGACACATTTTATATACATCTTAACCATACAGATGCTGCTGCTGCTGCTGTTATTCATTATGTCGTTGCAATAGATTTATGCTAATTAGTATCCAAATAATAAAAGAAATCATCAGCTAAATATCTAATTTGTCCATCCTGTTATGTGAGTTGCAAGTTAATAACAGTAATGCTCCGACAAGCAATATTTGAAAAGGAAAACTGACAGTTATCTTCCAGCTGCTATTTTATAGAAGATGGGATACTAGACCATTGATCCATAACAAATTTGATGTGAAAATGAAGCATTTAAAATTTGGGGTATTTGTCCCACAGGACGGCTGAAAAGCATATTATTTGCCTCATAATATTTCATGATACATTCCTATGTTTGACGACTGGTAAAAACATGTGGAATAGCACAACCGTATGTCATGTGGTCAATTTGAATTTCACGCTAGACATGGCTGTTACCAAATACCAGTAAGTGCCTAACTGCATGCAGGAACAGTAGACATTTTAATGAACAGATAACATCTTAACCAAAACTCGTCCGTGATTATCAAAACAGATCTTCAGTTTGATTTATCGGCCGAAATAGTAGTTTACGCGAAGAATTCTGAATGGAATAAAGGTGGGCAGAAAAAAAAGCAAAAAAAAAGACAAAAAGACAGGAAGGGGTCAAGGGTGAATAAAAAAGTGAATGAATGATCGAGTTATGACATAGGAACGACAAACTGCAGAAATACCGACAAACCAATGAATGTGAGAATAAAAGTACGCATGAACGAAACTGTGAAATTGCACTGTAGGAAGTTATTCGACACGTGTATGGAGCAGATGGTGTCATGCGCATGCATTTCTTAGTATCAGATATATTTTTTTTTATACTAATATGAATTAACAGCCACTCTCCCAACTCTTAAAAACCCTATTAAAACATGCCGTGGTATGCATACTATATAAAGAGATAAAATGTACAGCTAAATGCCATATTAGCTCTCTCTCTCTCTCTCTCTCTCTCTCTCTCTCTCTCTCATACAATATAAATGAAAAATTTATGCATCTCGTGGTATATCATTGATACAGCGTACATTATATATATATATATATATATATATATATATATATATATATATATATATATATATATGTGTGTGTGTGTGTGTGTGTGTGTGTGTGTGTGTGTGTGTGTGTGTTCACATGCCATTATTTTCACGGGAAGACTGGAGCAAAAGTTTCTCAACGAAGCACCATATAGACACTTAAAAGCTGGTGTAGATTCATTTGACGACATAGACTCTACATGGATTGCAACCAGTAACAAATTCAAATATTTCTTGAACTCGCCAATAATTTTCACCTTTCGATTAAATTTACGTCGGAGTAATCGAACAGGTTCAGTATTATTTGGAATTACTCATTTAACCTTTTGGAGGGGAACATAGAAACTGACCTATACTCTAAACTTACTCTCACCAAAATTTCCTCCCGAC
The DNA here is from genome assembly GCA_016617855.1 of Megalonaias nervosa. NCBI lineage: Eukaryota > Metazoa > Mollusca > Bivalvia > Unionida > Unionidae > Megalonaias > Megalonaias nervosa. The sequence continues at coordinate 129,202 of JAECUM010095491.1, forward strand.
CAGCAGCCACCGCCAGCACGCAATAAAAAAGTCGCCAATCATTTACAACTCGAATGGACATTCAGTCGAGTCCCTCGAGATGTTAACCTATTGAATCAAACCTGAGGTGAACAGACATAGAACGTATACGTAAGGAACGATACAAGACACTAGAATTGAAAACTCGTGGGGACTTTGGCCTAAATGAAACAGTATAAATATAAGATTCCAAAATTACAGCCAGACTTTCTGCCGAAGTCAAATTTGCGCTAATATTTACCCAAGTTATTATTATTATTATTATTATTATTATTGTAGTTCTTTTCCTGTACGCCGATACACAATTATCTTATCCTCTTTCCTTCAGAAGCTCTCCCATAACTCTATAGGGATGTAATTTCTTTTCCAAATCATGTAGATGGCGTTCATCTCTCGCTACTCGGTTTCCATCCTTTGTTCACAACTTAGAATTAGGTCAAAACATATTGGTTCGCTATGTGATAGAAACAAGAACCCGCTCGTCTATTATTTTTGCACAGCGCTGTATTGGTATATCTATTGTTGTAAATTATCCCTAGTGATTCTATGTAAGAGTCCAGAATTTTTCGTAGATTATGTATTAAGTGTTTGCCAAGTATGTATGTTAAGATGTAGAGCTTGTTTAGCCCCAAACGTTGGGAAACTGTTTTGAATTTGCTCTGTTATCAATTTGTGTGTGTGTGTGAGAGAGAGAGAGAGAGAGAGAGAGAGAGAGAGAGAGAGAGAGAGAGAGA